>PVIA01004967.1:0-125413 GCA_004024845.1 Tonatia bakeri
GAGGTAGGGGTCCCCGGGAAGACCTCACCGGGTAAAGTGCACAAAACAGGAGCTAGTAGGCAGGTGGCTTTCTCCAGCAACTCCCTGCTGGGTGCCACTTTCCCTATTCTTGTCCTAAGGCCAAACTCCTGGCTGGGGACAGGGGTCACTCACCCAGAGGTAGCCCTGTGGAAGGGAGGTGCTGACCGCCGAGAAGCCCAGCAGGGGACAGCTGACAGGACTGTGGACCAGCGCCCCAAGCTGTGGAGACAGAAAAAACACATGCAGTGTTCCGTGTCAGGGTGCCCAAGAGGCCAAGGTCTGGCTGCACCACCTGCAGGGGTCAGGGGTTGCTACACCTGCAGGTTCCTGGGCCCCACTCAGGCCCCACATGAGGACCCCTGAGTGGGGGCCAGGGAAGTGATGGGTTTCGCAGGATTTCCAGGGAGCTTCTCTGCGCTTGCCTTGGACCATCGCTCGCCTAGAACCTTTGGGCTAGGAGGGGCCCAGACGATGCTCCGGGACCCCCAGGGTCTTTCAAACTGACCAGCTCTCAGTTAAAATTGGTTGAGAACCTCTAACATCTACCCCACCCTCCTTTATTTCACAGGTGGGGAACATGTGGTCCACAGAGGACATGTTTGTGGTCCTAAGGCCACAAGAAGGGGGGTGACGGGGCCTGACCTGCACCCGCCTCCTGCCCCAGCCTTCCTGCAGGCCTCCCGGGAAATACAGTGGGTGGAGGGCCCCAGAGCCACTCTTCAGACGAGCCACCAGGACAGAGAGCTGGGTGGCTTGTGCAGCCTGCCGACAGGGGCCAGAGGCTCTGTGTGTAACGAGTGTCACCAAGAGCCACCAGCTGCTGGCTCTTCTGCAACTGCTTCCCCAACGTCCATGCCAGGTGGCTCTCTGGGGCGTTTCCTAAGCTAGACCCTGCCTATCTGTCTCTGACCAGGCCGGCAACGGAGAGGTGGCCTGGCCCTTTCACAGGCTTTGCTGGAAACCCTGGGCAGACAGCCAGGGAAGGAGGCAGAGGGGCAACAGCTCTGAGGGTCCAGCTGAGGAACCTAGCCACCACCAAACCCTTTGCCGAGCAGGTGCTGCCCTCTGCTGGTGCCGAAGGCCCAGGCCAGCCCCAGCCCTGCTGGAATATTTGAACGAAATTTCTAATGGCCAAGGGTGAGGGCACCAAAGAGATCACCTCTTCCAACCTCCAGCCCCCATTCAGGAGTCAGCAACCTCAAAGTTCAAGGCAGGGGACAGGACTGGCTCCAGGTCACACAGTAAGTCAGTGGCAAAGTCAGGGCCCAGTGTCTCTTCTGGTTGAATTCCACCCAGAGGCCACACTGGAGGCCTCAGGGTCCCTCCTCCACCCAGCTGGCTGCCAGTCTTCTGGGCACCCCAGACCCTGCTCCCCTTAACTTCTTGGCCACATGCAGCTGGGCCCCCAGCCCTCTCTGCCAGGCTGCGCCTGTCCTCCCAAGTAGGGAGGGGGTAAATGCAGCCCTGGCTCTGGCGTTGCCATGGCAACCCCAAACAGCCTTGATGTCAACAGCGCCCAGGTCCAACATGATGGCTAAAACCCGAACAGCTCCTGGACCCAGAGCCCCGTCCACGCCGACGCAGTAGAGAGGGCAGCAGCCTGAGGCTGGAGGATGGAGCAGGCTCTGGAGGCAGCTCAGCTGCCGCCAGCAGGGGCAGGGGGCCCACCAAATGGCTCTCACGGTCACAGGGACTAGAAACCGTGGGTGCGCACAGGCGGGCGCCCGGAAGCCACTGCTTTGCAAAGACTCCGTGGGACACCTCGCACGTTACCTGCAGTGACTCGCTCAACCGGCACAACACCACCGTGAGGGGAGCGGCTGTTACAGATGAGCAGCTGCCACAGAGTCAGGGAACAGGGACCCCACGCGCTCACAGAGGGCAACAGGCGGGACGGAGGCCACTCTGCTAGCCTGCTGACCCCTCAGCCATCCCGGCTTCGGGTCCTCTGTGGGCTTCAGCCGCAGGGCCCCTCACCCCCATTCCACCCCCGAGCTCGCCCTCCCATTTCCCCAGGTGCTCGCACAGTACAGCGCCCCAGCGCAGGCAGTACCCTGCCAGCTTCCCCAAGCCCCTGTCCCCAGGCAGGCCTCCTGGCTGGACCTCAGCCCCGCCCAGGGAGATGGGTCTGTGATGGGCCCTCCCCTTGTCTTCCAGGGGCAGGCTCTCACTTGGATGGAGCTGGGGGTCCAATGAACACCTCCTGACACCTCAGGAGTCAGGTCACCAGAAATGCCCCAGAACAAACACCAGTGGCTTTTCCCTCCTGGGGACCAGAACGTCCTTGGACATCCGCTTCTTGAACTCAGGGCGGGCCCCACGGCAGGCGAGTGTGACACGGATTGTGTTATTCAACCCTCACTAGAAGCCGGTCAGGAAGGCTCCACGGCCACCTCCATTTACACGCTGAACACACAGCCGTGGCACTGAGGGCCCGAGCAGCATTCCTCCTGTCAGACAGCTGGGATTCAAACCCGGGCAGATGGCTCCCGGCGATGGTCCCCCCGCAGCCCCAACCAGATTCCTGGAGTCAGGGGGCCCAGGCAGGGCCGTCCAGCATGGGCACCAGTCACCCGTCCACACTGGAAAGAGAAACGCTCCTTCCCTCAGCCCCCACATCTCTGTTCCCTTGAGGGGAAACCCAGCACGCACCCTCAGCCAACTGGCTGACCACGAGCACTGATCACAGCAGCAGTGGGGGCGGGCCAGGGCACTGAGCCTTCTGGGAGGACAGACTCAGCCTCCAGCTCCCATGAGGCCAGCCTCGGAGCCGAGTGGGAGTCCTGGGCCCCTGGGCCTGGGGAGAGGTGGTGGGAGGAAGGGAGGGAGGGGCGCTGGCCAGCACACTCGAAACATTCTGAGGTAAGGGTCAAGGCACCAGCACACCGAGGCCCTAAGGTGCCTACCACCGGCACAGGGCTGATGACGGGGCATATCTATCCATCTGTCTGTCCGTCCAGGCTGGGAGGCAGGCACAGGCCCTGTGATGGTGTCTCGGGGCCCAGCAAATGGGATATGCATGCCCTGGTGGGTCCCTCAGGAGCTCCACGGGCACATCACCCACAGTTCCCTCGGCTCTCATGGGGGGTTCCACGGGACCAGGGGTGGGGACGCCTCCAGCCCGCACATCCCAGCCCTGAGAGCTTCGAATGGAGAGCCTCTGGGGCCCCTTTCCCCCAGCTTCAGAGTGGCAGGTGGCCCCACACCTGGGTAGAGGTTCCTTCTGCCCTGGAGGTGTGGCTTGTGTGTGACTCTGCCCCCCAGGGGGTGACCCGCCAAGGTACCACCTAGGTAAGTCTTATAGTCCCAAGAGGCCCAGGATGGACGGGAGATAGAGACCATCCCCCACCCCACCTGGTCAGCCTTCCCCACAAAGGCCCTAAAGCCAGGTGAGACACAGGCAGGGTGGACCCTGAACAATCCCCACTCCTCGGGCCCCGAGGCCTGCTGGGAAGGAGCTCCAAAGACACAGCAGGCCTTCTGATCCTCAGTACGTAAGGACGGAAGCCCTACACAGGGCAGGCTCCCCCAGGCCAACAGAAATGAATGGCATCACAGCCACCCCTGGAAATCTCAGTGGGGGGCCCACACCGAGGCACACACCCGCCGAGCCCCCATGAGAGGCAGAAAGGGGCAGGATCCAACAGCAGTCTAGAAGAATCTCCTTCCAGGGCCATGGGGCAAGTTCTGCTCTGAAACCCCCTCCCAGCCTCAAGGACTGACAGCCCCACCTCCGTGGGCAGCTGGGGGGCCAAGAGAGCGAACGCCTGCGAAGCAGCACCCGGAGCAGCGCCCGGCACGTGGGCACCTCGGTGGAGGGCTTGCCGTCACATGGCCAAGGCTAGAGAACTTTAAGAACTATCTTCTGGTTGCTATGGCCACTGTTGACTGAGCACTGGTTATGAGTGTCAGGCGCGGTGCCAGGGACCTGGTGCTGGGCTCTCTCTCCCTGAGCCCCTAAATCAGGTCGTGGCACCCAGAACACCGCACCGCCAACGACACCACCTTCCAGATGCACGAGCCGCAGACCTGAGCACAGGCTGTGTTTCCTGCCCCTCAGCCCCCGTCCAATCTCCCACCTCAGGCAGGCCCTGCTCCGCCGCACTCCCCACCTGTGTCCCCATGTCCCCAGCCCCCTGCCTCCACCAGGGCCAGGCCCAGGGTGAGGACAGGGGACACTCCCCTCAGGTGCAAAGAAAGCCTCGGGGGGGTCCAAACACTCAGACGTCAGAAAAATATTTCAACGCCATTTTTAAAAATCAAAATTAACACAAAAAATATCCATGATGCACAAATTACCAGTTTAAATGAGGACAGGACCTGACCCTGCCCCACCCTCATCTCAGCCCTTTATTTACAAAGAAAAGCAGCCAGACCAACGCCGCCATTTGCTGATTTGAATTTTTTAAATGTCGCATCAAAACATCACTTCTCTGGACGATCGGGAGTGCCCGCGCCCAAGGGAAGGGCCTCCCTCACCTTACCCCTACCCCCACCCCCACGGCCCGCCTGGGCCAGCCTGGGCTCAGCAGACCCCCGAGCTAAGCTCTGTGTGGGTCCCTCCATCTCAGTTCACACTCACAGAACAGCCAGAGGGATCGGAGGACCCTTCCAAAAATACAAGTCAGACCACACCCGTCCTCTGCTTGGAGCCATCCCTGGCTTTTGGTGGCTCTGAGAACAAAACCCAAACCTTGCACAGCTCACCCGCCCTCAGACCTCACCGCCCAGCCTCTCCTCCTGGCTCACCGAGCCACAGCCCGTGGGCTGTCCCGACTGTACCTGTGGGGGGTGGGAGGCACTGCTCTCTGTTGCTTTGTCCATTGGGAACATTCTTCCCCTGGGCCCTCGTGGGCGTGCATCGTTCTTGTCGTTCAGGTCTCAGTTTAAATGCCACCTCCTCCAAGAGGCCCTCTCTGACCCCCTCATTCTATTGGTCTCACCCACCTCCTCCAAGCCCCCTCACTCTGGTGACCTCATCTCTGTATCTATTAGATCTGATCTATTCTCTTGATAATTCACACAGCTCTCTCTTCTTCCCTTTGGTTTGCCGGGGTCTTTCCTGTCTCTCTCTAGATTGAAGCTGCGTGAGGGTACGTGGCATGTTTTGGGCACCACTATATTCTCAGTGTCCAGCACAGGACCTGGCACATAGTAGGTACTCAACAATTATTTGCAGAAGGACGAACAAAGGGAGGAATGGGTGAACTAATGAATAAACTGACATCTCAAGACTATGTTCTTTCAGCTACTGAGAGCCCCAACCTACAGCCCCATCAGCTTATCTCCTGATATTTATCTGTCTGGGCCCAGGTGCCAAGCTTGCTCTCCCATCCCCAGAGCTCAGATGGCCTCAGCTCCCTGCAAGGACGAGGGGCGGCCGTTGCTCCAGATAAAGGAGAGATGTTGGCCAGGATGCCAGGGACAGATGACCGGTGGGGGTTCAGATCACAGGTGTTGGAATCAGACAGAGCAAGGTCACCATTCCTGGGCCCATCCTGACTGGCTGTGTCATTTTCAGAAAGTCATGTCATCTTTCTGAGCCTTAGGTGGTCCTTCCCTGTGAAATGCGTCTAGAAACAACCATGATAGGTTCTCATAAATATCAGAACAGGAGAGGGAGGGCAGAGCAGTGGGCAGCACAGGGGTGCTTGAGGAACAGGAGGCGTGAGGGCTGCGGAATGTGTGCCCCCACACCCCGCCCACAGCACAGCCGGCTGCTGCCTGGCTCCAGCCCGCAAAGGCCCAACCCACGAAGTCCTGCTCAGCTACTTGCGCATACTCCGGCCCATCTTCTGGGCTGGAGCCATGCCATCAACAGATGAGATCATCGCTATTTGATAGCTCAAAATAATGGAATTTTCCATTCGCTTGACCCAATGAGCGCCTCTACCCCCATGTTTTTGGTGAGAAAGCTGACTCCTAAGACAACAAAAAGGCTGACCAACTCCATCGGGAAGAAGCTGAGGAGCTGGATCTGGAGCCAGAGCCTCTCCTGCTGTGGGCACAGCCCGGAAATGCCGGCCCTCCCAGGAGGAGGCGAGCTCAGCAGCGCCTGCTCCACTCACCTGCAGGCTGAGGCCCCGGCAGGAGAAGGCGGGGGTGCAGCAGGCCAGGGTCGGGCACCAGAACGGGGCTTTACTCTTCTTGTCCTCGTCCGGACAGCGCCAGCCTGGCTGGTTCTCCTCTCCTGCAGCAAAAGGAAGGAGCTGGGTGAAGCGGGTCAGAGTCCACAGCCCGGGGGGCAGGGGAGGGGGGAGCAGGCAATGAGCAGCCCAGGGGGTCCCGGCAGGCCCCAGGGGCCCCGGGCTGCACGGCGGCCGAGCCACACCCACCCCAGCCCTACTCTGGCCCATCTGAGACGAAATCCAGCCCTGCCCTGTGGTCATGGCCGTGGGTCCCCAGCAAGGAGCGAGGACACCTTAGGTCTGAGTCCCAGCTTGACCGGCCTTTTGCTTAGCAATCTTGTGCAAATCACCCCAACTCCTTGAGCCTCGATTTCTTCACCTATGAAATAGGGACAATAAAAATGCCTTCGTCCCCTGGTTGTTGTGAGCATCCAACGAAGTAAGAGGTGGGAAGGGGTATCAAGGGGCGTTGAGAGGCTGAACTGAGCCCAGGCTGCCTTGGCCTGACTTTCTTGAGAGGGAAGGTCATAAACCAGCCAGCATGAGAGACAATTCTGGATTGTGATGATGCAAGTTCAGGCTGCCTTTCTGCCTGCTGGTGATGGTGCTGGTGAAGGGGAAGGCTCTTTCTCTTGCTTCCTTTGCAGCCACCCTGAAACCTCCAGGTCCCCCTGTCCCACTGGGTAGAGAAGCCCCCAGGGACCGGTCACAAGCACAGACACCCAGGCCTAAGCCCAGGCCCCGGTCTCACACTTGGAGACCTCTGATCATCTGCTGAGCTGGCTTCTCTGCAGCAGCTCCTTCACATGGGTCAGGGCTCCCACCTCCAGGAAGTCCTCCCTGACCACCCTGGCTGCTACAGCCCTCTTCTCTCAGGGGGCACGACCTTGATCCTGTCTGGTTTCTCCCACAGCCTTCACCACTATCTACAATCATTGTGCCTGCTTTCTTGTTTATAACCCGTCTCCATGTGTCTCTAGAATGCCGGTTCAAGGCAGAGGGATCTGGGGCACCTCATTCGCCACGGTCTCCCTAGCACCCAGCACACGGCCTGCGCGGAGTTAGTGCTCGGCAAGCCCGGGTTAAAAGAAGGAATGAAAGGAGTGAGCGAGTGGGCGGGTGAGCGGGACTCTATCTCTTCCAAAGGGCTCTCCCCGAGTTCTCCCCACTAAGGAGCCCACCCTTACGCTCCACATGACGCCGCCTTCCTGGGAGCTGGACAGCAGAACGAGGTGCAGCTAAAGCACACCTACTGTGTGTCCACGCATCAGGGCCCACACTGAGTGCAACACGTGTCCCCTGGCTTCGCTTTCACAGTAACCGAGCACAGTCAGACAATGATTTCCACTTCATGGGTGACAAGGCGGACGTCATCCAAGATGGCCAAGCCTGCCTGGGCACCGAGGTCTGTCTGAAACTCGAAGCCTGGGTTCTCTGTACTAAACCGGGCCGTCTCCTGGCCCCTACTGACAGCCACGGGCATGACCGACCCCGGCCATGGTGACGCTGGACAACAAGCAGGCAAAAGCCAGAGACGCTGGGGCACCTCAAGCGCGAGCGGCCGCTTAACGTCCAGTGTGAGTTACACATGATGACTACGCCCTCACAGCCCAGCGCCTACAGCCAGCAGTCCTGTATCGCGCACTCAAAATTGGCTGAGAGGGAAGATGTTCCATTCACGGTTCTCATCAGAAAAAATAGCAGGCAGGCAGGCAGGAGGGCCTCTGTGGAGGGGAGGGGCTTGTTATGGCCTAGACTGTGGCGATGGGTTCACACGAATCTCCACCCTCGTGGAGCTGTATGCACTCAATATGCACAGCTTTGGTATGTAATCACGCCTCAATAAGGTGGATTTTTTAGAAATGTCATTGCTACCAGAGAAAAGTGGCACCTGAGTGTCAGTCGCAGCAAGAGGAGCTGGAATGAGGTAGTGGGTGTGGATGCTCTTTGAGAAGTTAAAGACCTTTGCACATGTCGGCCATCACTACTTGGGCAACCCGGGTCAGCAGAGGCTCCAGCGCCTGTCCCAGCCGGCTCTCGCGCCCGGTGCGCCCACTCCCACCAGCAGTAGAGTCTCTGGACAGTGAGCTCACTCCCTAAACGGACCCTCTGCCCCTCCGGGCCCTGCAGACAAAGTCACATCAAACCTCGTGCCTTCCACGGAGGAGGAGAGGCTGTTGGGGCAAGGACGAGGTCAACTACGGCACAGGACGGCATCACCACACATGCCACACTTCGCAGCTCACAAAGCTGCCTCACGTGCTGTCTCTCTCCTTTCCTCCTCATGACGACCAGGGTTTGCTGTCTCCGCCCGTTCTCCCCTGAGCAAACAGAGGCCCAGGGAGGTCAAGGGCAGGGCGCAGGGGCCGAGGCACTGAGCCATGGGAGCACCCCACAGCACGCGCCACGCAGAGTGACCGCGGAGACAGCCCACCCGCCTGTGGGCGGCCCCCGCCTCCTCTGCAGGGCTAAAGATGGGTGAGATCTGAGTGTGTCCCTGCTCGCGAGGAGCTCAGTCACGCAGCCCCTCACCTCTGCCAGGCAGGGGCCCCGCAGGGCACCCAGACCCCACCCCTTGCCAGGAGGCCTCTGGAGCTCCGTCCGTGAACACCCCTCCCCCGTCACCACGTCACGTTGAGCTCCACTCCTCCCCCCTCACCCACGGCCCGTCAAGTCCTGGCAATTTATTAGTATATATTTCTGTAATGATCTGACCTTCTCCTTCCAGATGGTGCCTTCCCTGCCTGCGCCTGGGAGCGTTAAAAGGAAATGGAGTTGGGGCTGCCCATCTGCCACTGCCATTGTCCCCATCACAAAACCAGAGTGTCTGGGACCAAATCAGAAGGCTGTTGCTGCTGAAAACTGAAGGCCCAACTGGGATAAGAGACATTAAGGCCTGGGGCAACGGCAAAGCTGTGATTTCCAAATGACGTTAAGTGGGGACTTATTTAGCACCCGGCTCTACAGCACCCGCTAAGCACAAGGGTGCCTGTCCGTGGGGCAGCAGGGGCAGCTCAGGGCTGGGGGTCCTGTCCCCTCCCGCTCCTCCGCCTCCGAGCCCACAGAACAGCCCTGCAGGCTACAGGAGGCTGGCCCTGACCCGGGGGCCCTGGCAGATCCCAGCTCGGCCCCTGGCTCGGCGTGGCGCTGAGCTGGGCACTTCAGCACCGCCCCCATGCCCCTGCCCTGAGACTAGTGCCTTATCTGGAAAATTCGGGAATCATTCCAACCACTCGGAGCTGTCGTGAGCGCTGGAAAGAACGGAGAGTACACCTGGCCTGTGCTGGGCACCCAAGAAAAGTGCCTGCTATGGCCACTGTCCTGGAGGGTAAGGGAACTGCCTGCACTGCCCAGGAGTATCAGGCGGTGCCCACAGGGCTGCCCCACCAGCACCGCTGGCCTGCCCTGCTGCTCCAGCCCTCACCGACCTCCCATGCACCTCCTGCGCGTTCAGCCACAGTGTCGTGCCTTCTATTGCTCTGCCCCGTGGACAGCTGAGTGCCCTTCTCCACCTCCCCTGCCCCCATCCAAGCACAGACATCAGGGCTGGTACGGCCTCGGCACAGCCTTCCCCAAACAGCCCTCCCCTGCAGGCAGATGCTGGAGGCCAGCGAAGTGACCCTGGTCAGCCAGCAGGGGTAAAACCGAAGTCTTGCCCCAAGGCCCCCTCGGCTCCCACCCAGAGGGCAGACCCACTGCTTCCAGCGGAGGGCTTGGCCAGGTCCCAAGCTCAGGGTGGGTGAGGGTCTGAGGACATGACGGGAAGAGTGCACACCTGGGCCGGGCTTAGACCTCCGTAACTGGACCATGGCCAGGAGGAGCGACGGTGCGCTGTGAGGGCTGGGGGCTGGAAAAGCAGCCAGGTCAGAGGCAGCGAGGGAGGTGCCCCAGGTCGTGCCTGTGAGAACACGCCCCTGGGAGCATGGGACCGGCCTCCATGGCCTGCCCTGCCTGAGGGGTGAGGCACAGGAAGGGAACATCAGAAGCCCCTTCCTTCTCTAGCGCCTTCCACCCGCAGCCCTCCTCCGGAGCCCATTCAAATGGGAAAGTGATCGGCAGAGAGGCGGAAGGGTTTCCTGGCCCGGCTCTGCACTAAGTCATGCGTGACCTTAGGCTGTGCGGTACAGACACTCCTGTGCTAGGAGCTCCTCCCGCAGGCCAGCTGCTGGTGGTGCCAGACACCCGCCACGTACCGTCTCCCTGCATGTCCACTGGAGACCTGTGGTGGGGGCACTGGCATGATCCCCACTTTCTGATGGCGAACCCCAGGCAACTAGAAGCTGCGTCATGTGCCCGAGGTCACAGAGCTGGTAAGGTAAGCAGCAGGGCAGGGAGCTGAACCCAGGCAGACCGGCTCTACTTCACGCGGTGCTAAGATCACAAAGCACAGCAAGGAAAGGGCTCTGGGAAGCCTGCCTTCCCCAGAGCCACACGGCAGAGTGGTGGCCACGACAGGAGGTGAACCGGGTCCCCAGACTCGCCAGGTCCCCTGTCCCTCCAAGGGGCAGCACCGACGCCCCCTCCCAGATCCCAGCCCTCTCCTGTCTCAGCCTTTGGTGGATTATAATCAGCATTGCAGTCAGGGAGAGAGTAAGACATAGAAAAACAAATTAAAGGAATAATATCCTTTGTGAATAAATTTTTTAAATATATTCTAACAGGCTCCTGTTATTTTCCCCTCCCAACCAGGCACTGAAGATAAAAAAACAAACTGGCAAAATAGAAGGAACAAATTATTCAAGCCCCAGGGGGACCCAGGCATTCAAATAAGATTTCAAATGACTGTTGTTCCATTAAAACTTTCTGCTGCAGCGAGAACTTTTTGCTGTGCAGAGAAAGGGCGGCTGAGCTTCACAGGCCACCGAGAACCAAGGTGCTCACATTGGCCGGCGCCTCTCCCTCCGATGTCAGGCTCCACTCAGCAGAGCACCTGGGGTCCCAACAGGAGACCCACCTGCCTTTAGAGCAGGTGGGCACTCAGGGCTTAGGCGTCTTCCCAAGACGCGACCGCTGCACAAGGACCGCTGCATGGGCGGGAGAGGAGCACGGGCCTGAGGCCCGGCAGGTGGGGGCTGACCCAGCCTTTCCTCAGGCGAGAGTTCCCAGAGTCCTCTGCCAGAGCAGGGAATAGCCTCTGCTTCACCTCCTTCCTCCACCCTCCTGGTCACCACGAAACATCCAGCAGAGTCCTGGCAACATCGGCTCCAGATCCAAGAAGAAACTGGATGAGCAGAAGCCTCTGCTCCCAAGCCACAGCCTCCTCCCCATTCCCCCTCTGACCTCCACGCACCCTCCATGCACAGCGCCAGAATGATTCACTGGAACAGAAGCCAGGCCACACCACTCTCCAGCTCCCGGTGCTGCCACGAACAGCTCCCGTCACATCCTGAGTGAGCTCCGTATACCTCACCCTGGCTTTCTGGAAAACCCACCCCCCACCTCCACCTGCCCAATTCACCGGCTCTGGCCACCTCAGGATCTTTGCACCTGCTGTTCCAAGCCTGGGTCATTTTTCCCAAAATTCTGCATGGCTTCAGATGTCACCCCCTCAGACGTCCTCCGTCACAGCATGCCCAACCCCCACGCTTGATGCCAGTCACGTCACCCAGTGCCATACCTCTGGCAGCGCACCCCTCCCTGCAGATCTGCTCCTCGTGTAAAGTCTGCCTGCCCCCCCAAGTTGTGCATTCCGTGAGACCAGGGATCTTTCTGCCTTTGCCACTGCTCTGCTCCTTTCCCATAGTCTGAAATTACTGGAGAGACTCAATAAACAGTTTCTTAATTGATGAAAGCCATTCACGAAAGTCCCGACTTCTTTTTGGAAATGTCTCAGAATCTATTGGAAATATAAACTTATCTATAAAAAGATCACAGCAGAAATAATAACGAAAAAGAAATCGCCACTATTGGCTGGAATCCACAAATGAGAATCCCAGGGAATAATAGCTCTGATCGTCAAGGACCTGGGCCTGCTGTCAGTTCACAAAAAGCACAGATGAAATTATAACTTAGTGAACGTGGTTTGACCGACAGACACTCGCCAACCTGAGGCAGCAGAATGGACAGGGACTGAGAGTGGGCCGCACACGGGGGGCAACCGCCCAGCGTCCACCCCGCCTGCCGTGCGAGCTCAGGCAAGTCTCCGCACCTCTCGGGGCCTGGGGACCCTCGACTGTGAACAGGGGCTCACAACAGCCCTCCCTCGGAGGGTTACTGTGAATGGGAAATGAAGGAAGTGTGTAAAGTGCTTAGAAAAGCGCGTGTGCAAGGAAGCGCTGTGTGAATACAGATATCCGTCATCACCTCTATTTTATTAGGTGGTACCTGGGAGAAAAAAAAACCCTAAAGAGATCCTTGGCTGAAAATCAGTTTCATCTAACCAGCATCGTTTTTTGGTAGCAGCTTTGCTGAGCTATAATTCAGCTACCATAGAAGCTACCCTTTTAAAGGGATATTTCACTGGCTTCTAGTATAGTAAGAGTTGGGCAACCATCATTCCAAAATTAAGAGCCTTTTTATCACTCCCCCCCCCCAAAAAAAACCACCTAGCAGTCTCTCTCCATTTCCCATCCCCCCAAGTCCCTGGCAACCACTGATGCACCTTGTGTCAACCCCCACAGTTTTATAGATGGGGAGGCTGAGGCTTGGAGAGGGGAAGTGACTTGTCCAAGGTGACTAGCAGGGTCTCCGGACTCAGGACCTTTGCTCCAGCTGTTTCTCCACCACCTCCCCCCAACTCGGGAGCCTCCTCCCCCATGAGCCCGGATGCCCCCCACGCACACCCGGATACACACCCCACAGCTCCCCTCCTCCGAGCCTGCCTCCTGAGGTGCTCTCTTTGGGGCTTTACTCACGGAGTCCAATCTTGGCCAAGTGCAACCTGTTGACCCAGGAGATCTTGCTCAGGGGGTTGGGGGTGATGAAGACCACCATGAAGCTGATGGGGCGGCCGGACCTTTGGTGAGAAGGAGTGTGAGTGCTCGGAACAAGGGTCTGGCTCCCCATGCACAAGCACCTGGCTCTTCCCTCACCCACGTGCCCCAGAGAAGAGTGAGGGCTGCACAGAGCATCCAGTGTGGCCAGAGAGGCCTGTGGCCCACCCAGCAAAGCTTCAGCCCCCTGGGGGAGGCGCCCCTCCACCCACCACGGCCCCAGGAGGAAGGCACCTCCCCCAGAGTGGCCAGGCCACACTCCAGCCCGGCCCCAGGGGCCTCCGCCTGGGCGTCCAGAAAAGCCAGAGGCGTCTGCCCCTCTGTGGGCAGTGACTCGAGAGGCCCTGCCAGGGCTCCACGTGGCCAGCTTCCCACGGGCCTCGTCAGACGCCTGTGAGTGTCTAACCGGGACTCTCCGAAAGGAGGAACGAGTCTCCCTCAGGCCTGTGCCCAGCACCTGGCACAGTGCAATTGCCTGGCAGATGTTTGCCAGAGGGGCATGTGAATGAGTAAAGAAATGAATGAATGAGGTTGTGCACAGGCTTGGGGCAGCCAGAGGTCACTGCTGTCCCCACACTGTCCTCTCACCTTGGAGCATCGGGGGCCCCTCAGTGTTCTGTGGGGCCTACTCCCCACCATGGGCCATGCCAGCCCCCAGGAGGTGAGCTGGACCAGTGTCACTAACCCTCTATGGTGCAGGGGGAGGAAGGAGCACAGAGGAGGGAAGGGAGGCCACTCAGCAGGGTGGTGACAGACCTGGTTTGGGCTCCAAGGTGCTGCCTCCCCACCCCCGGTCCTGAGCCTTGCCTCCTGGGCTCAAGGCCCTGCCTCAAACAGTCACTTTCCAGTCTTCCCTTCCCTGTAGCCATCTGGTTTATAACTCTGCCCCCCATCCAGAAGGTCAAAACCTAGCCTCCAAGTCCCTCACTGCACCATCCTAAGCTTCACAGTCAGACCACGTGGAACCCAGCTCTACCTCTTACTGTGTGGCCTTGGACCTGGCCCTTAACTCTCTAAGCCTCACCTCCCTCATCTGTAAAACAGGGCAATAACACCCACCTCGCTGAGCTACGAAAGGACAGATACCTTTCGCCATCTCTGCCAGGGTGCCATCAGTTCTACAGGCAGCAGCTGAGAGTCTACGGACCACATGCTGCTGTGGGGGCATTAGGGAACAGGGTGGCACTGGGGGAGACAGGAGGGTCTGTGAGAGGAGACCCAGGGCCTGGTCCCAGGGGACGGCACCATCCAGTGTAAGTGAAAAGGACACGGCATGAATGGAACCGGCCAACAGCAGAGTGCCCTAGCAGGGGGTGGGCTTGCCCCGGGCAGGAAAGGGGGCTCCTTTATTCGTTCATTCGCTCACTCACTCATTCACTCACTCACTCATGCACTCACTCACTCATTCATTTACTCATTCACTCACTTATGCACTCATTCATCCACTCACTCCTTCACTCACTATTTCACTAACTCTTTCATTCACTCAACTGCGAGCCCCAGCTCTGTGCCCAACGCTGTGCGGGGCACGGCCCGTGGTGTGCACACATCCGCTCTCATCACAGTGACACTGACAAACAGGGCAGCTCTAGGGGCCCCCTCTGAGCATCCCCCCTTCTCCACAGGCCCCTCTGCCTCTCACTTGTCGGGTTTCCCGGGCAGCAGGAGCCTGAGGCGGCACTTGTTGGCCGAGTGGATCTCCTCCTCCTTCACCCGCATCAGCCTCTGCAGGGCCAGGCACCAGTCTTGAGCCACCGTCATGTTCAGGTTCTAGGGTTAAGAAGACCAGTGAAGTCACCACACAGCCCACTAACTCCCCAAAAGCCACCACAGATCCTACGGCCGTCGGGGTGCCTCAGGGAGAGAAACTGGAGAGAAGTCACAGCCAGGAAGCTCATTCAGTCACAGCAGGGACGACTCCCCTGAGCTCTGGGCTGCAGTGTGCTGCCCAGCCCTTGGTTCAGACCCCACTCAGAACCCCTGCTTTGAGAGGGACACCCCTCCTAGCCATCTTCCTCTGCAGCCTGAGGCAATGCTAGGAAGAGGCTGCAAGACTGACTGTGCAAAACACCACAACAGAAAATGCCCAGCACTAGGGCCCCTCAGCGGGAACCAGAGCTTCAGCCTGAACCAGGGGTCACACCCCAGACTTCTAGGCATCGATGGGGGATGTAACCACTCCTGCTGCTTATGGAAACGCAGAGCCAACGCCACACCAGGGGGCCAGGCCAGGAGAATAGTGCCCAGCTCTGCCTGCTGAGTCTGGGCACTGCCCACAGGAAGGGGCCTGGAGCCCCCAAGGACAGGCCAGCGCCGCGTACCTGGTAGGTGCCGTGCAGCGTGCTGATGAGGAGGGTGATCTGCTCTACCACGGCCAGGTCCTTCTGCAGGTCCTGCAGCTCCTGGAAGAGTCGCGGGGGACCGAAGTACACCTTATCTGAGCAGAGGGAGACGCAAGTCAGCCTCGGGAGTGGGAAGTCGCTAAGGAGAACCCGAGCACCCACTCACTGCCAGACAGGAGAGCTGTCGCCCTGGGGATGTGGCACCAGACACACAGGAAGAAGTATGACCAGGCTCGTGTCTACTGGGGGACACAGATCCAGTCACAGGGAAAGCCTAGCACCTGCAACCCAGGACATAGTCCGTACGAAGGGCCACAGGAGACCAGAAGACAGAACCAGCTGTCCCTGCCAGACAGGGGAGCCTTCACGGAGCCAGGAGCGTGGTGGGCACCAATGAGGAGTAGAGCAGCACGTGCAAAGGCACTGTGGCTTGAGGAAGCCCATGAACAGCAAGTCGTTCGAAAACATCCTGAGGACCTACTATGTGCCAGGTTCTATTCCAGGTATTAGAGTGACAGCTGTGAACAAGACAGGCAGGGTCCCCACTCTGACAGAGCTTATGGCCTGGGAGGAGGGGGAGCAGTCCACTGCAACCACAAACGGTGGCAGGTGCTGAGGAGAACGATATCAGAGCGACCGGACAGCAATGCGGGTAAGGAAGCCCCGATGTCTGCTGAGGACACGGATGGAGAGTCAGGGCCGTGGGAAGTGGGCAGCAAGAGGCTGGGCAGGAGTGGCCGGCAGGCCTGGAGGGGGAAGTCCTTGAGCACCACGACAGGGGTTTGGGCTGTCTTCTCTAGGTCACGGTTTCTCAACCTGAGATCTTACGGGACCCCAGGGAGGAAAGTTGTGTGGGGTTGCCATTCAGATCATTTAAAAAAGCAGATGCACACCCGAGTCACCTGGATATAGTGACTTCAAAGCCACATTCCGCAGCACAGAGCCGGGGCTTCCGTGGACTTCGGTCCTGAGCGGGTGACACGGCGGTCCCCAGTAAGGAGCAAGGAGCAAAGTGGACAGGAGAAGTGAGCGATGCTCGTGCCAAAAGCAGGACGAGACCAGCTCTGCAGGGACCCAACACGTGAGCTAGCGGGAAACACGGGCCACCACACGGTGCCCTGGGCCGTGGGTGCGGAGGACTTCAGAGAGCCCGCCCCCAGGAGGCCACTCCTGCATGGTGAGCCGCTTGGTCCCGGCAAAACAACATTACCCATCGTGAGAAATTAACGCTGTTCATTTGAATTTTATTGTTTTATAGCTTCGTTTTTATCCCATTTGTGATTTTTGTTTTGGTTTTATGGTTGTTCAAGGGGTATGAGCATAAGGCATCTATTATACCTAGTCTTACATTTGTACACATTTGAATAACAATATAATAAAAAAATCATTCACAGCCAACTGGAGTTCAAACAGGATTTCTATCTTCCCCCTTATAGGGGGTCCTGAAATGACTCTCATTTCAGGAATGGGGCCACAGACAAACTGTCACTGATGGAGGGTCCCAGAGGGAGGGCAGAGTGCAGGGGGGAGTGGAGGAGAGCCTGGGCCCCCCCCGCCGCCAGGGAGGCTTCTGGGGACAGGCAGCCCTTGTAGCCTCACAGACCTGGGGAAAAGATGCCACATCCGGATGTGGGCGCAGCTGTCTGGCCCAGCCCCCCAAGGGCAAGGGTGATGCAATCACCCTGGATTTCCAGAACTGCCAACAGCCCCATGAGGCAACCTCCAGGGTCAGGTGACGAACAGGGCCCAAGTCAGGGACTGAGACCAAGTGGGACGGTGGGAGAGGGAGTGCGGCCGAGAACCTCTCGGCCAAGCAGTCCTCTCTGCCGGCCCTGCGCTCCAGCACCCTTCATTCATTCAACAAACGCTATTCACACCGCCTCGAACCAGCCTCAGGCAGGGCTACAGTCACGCCAAGGGGCCAAACATGGCCTTAAGAGTACTGGGGGAGTGGGGACGGGGTGGGGCCTGGCCCAGAATTAGAAAAGGCTTCCAGGGGAAGGGGCCCTGAGCTGGGATGAGCAAGGGCACGTGGACAAAAACGAGGCGGCAGGAGCTTGCTCTGGGGAAGGGGAGGGCAGAGGCAGGATAAGGCCCTGGGGCAGGAAGGGGCTCTTGGACCCGGAACCATGAGGCCAGTGCGGCCATGCCCAGGGATCAAAGGGGCAGAGTGGGCTGAGGAAGGGCCATGGGCACCTCCAGAAGGGACGCACGGCCTGAGTTAGGACCAGGAACCAGGAACTCATCCTGAGACCCGGGGAAGCACTGGGACACACACAGACCTGACCTGCATTTCGAAGTGTCAGCTCTGGGGACGGGTACAGGATGGACAGGAAAGGGACAATGATGGAGGGCAGGACAGCAACCAGATCACCGACCACACTAACCTTGGCCATCGTGCAGATGGAGAGAAGTGCCCGACAAAGAGAGAGGCCACCGAGCGTCATGCCCGAGGTGTCATTCCCCTCGTGTCCCGAAGAGTCTGAGGGGATGGCTGGGACAGGGGAAGGAGGAGCCAGGCAGGGCCAGTAAGCCCTGAGCCTAGTCCCTGGGGATGTGGGGGGTAGGGTGAGGGTCACAGGGACCCTCACTGTCCAGAGGGGCAAACTGAAGCACGGAGAGGAGGCGACACCTGCACACGTCCCCCAGGGAGGCAGCGATGGCCAGGCAGGGACTGGAAGTCACACTTGCTGGCCCCAAGGTCACTGCCTATGTGTGTGCAAGTGGGGGCACGAGGGCACATGGGGCTGGGGTGGGTCGGCGGCGTGATGGCAGGAAGTGCCTGTGCATCGTGGGTATGGGTCTGCGTGCAGCATGGGGCTGCCAACCAGCGAGAGCCTCTGGACCACACCGCCCACTGGCCCGGGGGCCCCAGGCGGGCACTCCAGCCTGGGCGGATGCTCCCCAGGCAGCAGCCAGGCAGGTACTCACTCTGGGCCTGGCCCGAGGCAGAGGCCTTCTTGGCACCGGCGTGCTGGATGAGCACGTTGTCCTTGTCGTAGGAGCCGCCCTCCTGGCCCGCCTCCACCACCTGCACCTGCGGCAGCGCCGTGTTCCACTTCACCACGTACTTGGGCCCCAGAGGCACCAGGCTGCTGATCTCCAGCTGGCCCCTGCCGGGACAAACAGAGCGAGGCCCGTGAGCCGGCAGTACCCAGCTTCGGGGACAGCCCAGAGCGCACTCCCCAGCACACCAGCTCAGCCAGGCACCTCACAGCCCAAGCACGGCAGCTCAGGCCAAAGCCAAGCCAGGTGGGGCGGGGAGCTGTCGGTGAGGCAGAAGCACCAGGCACCCAGGGCCCAGCCCCAGCCCCAGCATCACATGTCCCCCCAGCCCCTACCTGTGGTTGGCAGGCCTGAGGAAAAAGACAAGAAGGAGGGAGAAGCCGTCACTGTTACTGAGTCGTTTCTATAGGGGATGAGACTGCTGGGGGCTGGCCACTGGGAGGGGCCGGGGCGGTGGAGGGGACCACACCAAGCGCCTGCTTCCTGGCCTGGGCACAGCTTTCTGTCACCTGTCCCCACAACAGCTCTGCTAGGAGGTTTGTGTCTTATGTTATTCTGGATGAGGACACTACTGCCCAGACAGGTCACACAACTCACCCCCAGCTCCCCAAATGGACCTCCAAAGGGGGCCAGCAGCATCCCCATCTCCTTTCCACGTCATGCCGGGCAGGTAGAGAGGATGTGGGTCCCTGTGGTGCCTAGGACACTACTGGGACCTAAAAATCACCATGCGTGAGGGCGGGAGGGATGGAAAGAGGGCGTGATCTGAGACAGAGGCTTCCTTGCTGGAGCCCCGAGCAGGGCTGGCTCTTGTCCAGACCCGTGAACGGGCACAGAGTAAGGGCCCAATAAATATCTGATGGACTAACAGTGTCCCAGTTCCCAAACAGCCCTGCTTGCCCGCCTTCCAGGGCCTAGGACCCACAACCACTGATGATGCCCAGCTCTGCACCACGCCCCCGTCCTGGTGGCGGGCAGGAACGCACAGCCCACGCCGGGTGTGGGGCCTACGTCGGGCTCCCGGGTGCCCTGACCCCACATGTGCTCCAGGCCAGGGCAGGAGTCAGGCTGGGGTTGGCGTTCAACCGCAGGTGACTGCTTCCCCTCTCAGATCTGGGTCACGGTGGCCAGGCTGTTGCTTCGCTGGGTTTTTTAAAGTGCTGTGAGAGGCTGAGGCTGAGATCTTCCTGTACAGGTGGGCAAAAGCCCGACTGGGAAGGGCCCACGGCCAAGCAGGGGATGCAGGCAGGTGTACCCACCAAAGGGGACGGCTAAGAACAGCACGGCACGAGCCCCATTAGAGGGGCACGTGACCCAGCTCCAGGCCTCTGCGGCCCCGGGCCACGTGGGCTCTGCGCACTTTCCAGCAGAGTCAATGTCTCCATCGTCGAGTGAACTCTCCGAGCGAGTCAAACAGAGGATTCCTGGAGGCCTGACGCAGCTCCAGTCTGCAGAACCCCCTCCACCCCATCCAGGGTTCCTGCTCTTTCGGACACAGCCTGGCAGCCCAGCTCTGGGCATTCCTACAACCCCTGGCCGAACCAGGAAGACGCTCCGGGCCCTGGGGAGAGAGGTGCAGGGCCTGCTGGGAAACGCGGAGACGCAGCCTGAGGAAAGCTATGTGAACCACAGCAGCTGCGATTCCCGCTGGACACGAGGAACCACCTCTCACATTTCAAAGCAGTTAAAACTCCGGAGACTCCAGAGTCCCCAGACAGACCGCACTGCACAGCGGACAGCTATTTGCCCCGGGCTGGTGGGGGCCGCCAGGGACCTCTCCAGGTGCTTCCTAGCTCTGGGGACCTGGACCAGAGCAGTCCAGGAGGGACGGGAGAGGAAGCCGGTATATCACAGTTCATTGAGACCCTGGCCCAGAGAGGCCAGGCCAGGGACTGGGGACGGGACAAAAAAGGGTCCCCGAGGAGGGGTGACAGCACAGGCCCACTCACTTGAAGTTGATGTTGGCACAGACCAGCATGTCATTGAGCAGGAAGACCCTGCGCTCCTTGGACTTGATCAGCTGCCCGCGGTCGCCGTAGACAGTCTCGGTCAGCGTCTCACAGAGGAGGAGCTGCCTCTGGCCCGAGGTCAACAGCTGGGGGAGGGAGACGGAGCAAGGTCAAGGTCAACACCAACGAGCCCACAGGCAGTCACCCAGACATCCACGTGCCAAAGGCCCAGAATTCTCCAGCTACAGGGAGACCGGGGCTGGCAAAGGCGGGATAAGGCAGGGCCACGGCCTCCACCGCTGGGGAGACGGGAGGCGCTGGGAGGGCCACGCACACGCTGGGTTCCCTGACCACCCGCCCTGCCCAGCAGCCAGCACCTGTCCTTCTCAGGTGAGCTGGCCACTGGCAGCCCGTCCCAATGGCAATCCCGAGTGACCAGCCCTGCCAGGGACTCAGGCTCCCAAGTCACAGACGTGCGGCCACCCTGGCTCCCCGAACACCAGCTGTGACGCCGTCTGGCAGGTCTCCGCCCTTCACCTGACAAGTGGGGCGACAACTGCCACAACTCAGGTCACCAGGGTAATTAATGCAAGGGCAGACCTGGCCTTGTAACTCGCCACACCCTGGGCAAGATGAAGCTCAGCCCTCAGTCAAAAGTTGTTAACGAATTTCAAGACAGCAACAGCAGAGCTTTAAACCTAGTGTGGGGCCCTCTGAGCGTGGGCCCTGCGTGGCAGTGCAGGTGGCACAGCCCAGGAACTGACCCAGCACGTGGCACATGGGGGCCACCGCGCAGACCACAGCTGTCCCCGCTGCTGCTGCCCGAGACAGAGCTCCCTCGAGGAAGAGCAGCTTCATGCCAGCCGACGCCTGGCCTGGAAGGTGGACCCGTCCCTACACCCTGACCTGCTGAACTGCCTTGGCTGGTCTCGCCCCTTGGAAGGGCTCCCGATGGGGTTGGGCAGGTCTGCTGGTCAGTGAGGTGACCCTCTGAGGCAGCCAAGGCCCTCCAAGCCTCAGGCAACTCCGAGGGCGTTTGCCCATCTCAGGCTGGACACCAAGGACCCCCTTCCAGCACGGGGACCACCATCCAACCCAGGGCCCCTCAGGGAAAACACCTTTTCACTAGCGGGGATGTTTGGTGGGGGGGGTGGGGGGATGGCTGTCAGCAAAATTCATCCCTAAAACCTGTGACTCAGGACCAGCGTTATCCTCCCCTTCCTCCCCACCCTCCCTGGGAAAAAGGCAGAGCGCCCCAGAACCTCTCCTGGAAAGAATGCCACGTCAGCCTCTGAAGACCCATGTGTGTCACGTCAACACAGAAGAAGCCCAAGCGGCACAAATCCCCACAGTGCGCCGGGCGCTGTGCTTGGCACCGAATATTCCCCTCGTGGTTTCGCTGGCTCATCAGTCCCAAGGCCACCCCGTCCCCAGAGGAGGAAACCGAGATTCCAGAGGTGCAGTGACTTGTCGAGACGTGGCCTGGATGAAGCCAAGCCACGTGCACTGTCCCCCCAGCTCCTGGCTGGGTCTGGGGAGGGCCCCACTGCTCCTAAGACAAGAAGACTCGGCCCCATCCTACTACTTCTGCCAATAAACTGACCACCTGCCCACGAGCACACGACTGGGACTCAAAAGGCCAGGCCCCGTGGAAGACTGCCAAGTGTGCCGTGACCCAAAACTTGGAAGAGGAAAGTCCCTGGGCTTCTGGAAACCATCTCCCTGCTCCTTCGGCAGATTTTAAAAAAAAGAAGAAAAAACCCTCAGATATTGCACAAACATCCCCCGGGAGGGTACTGAGCAGGCACATTTTGAAAGAGCTGCAAGGTTCCGCTTGGGGAACACCCAGTTTCACTTCCACCGTCCCCTGGGTGGGGGACAGCAGGAGGACAATCACTGGCTTGGTCTCAGAGCTGGCTGAAGCTGCCCAAGGGGCCCTGGCAGTGGGGGGAAGGCCCAGTGGCGGCCACCACCCACTCCTCGCCACATCCATACGTACGAACACGCCCCCCACTGGACAGGTGGAGAAACAGGCTTAGCCTTCAGCCAGTGACCACCACTCCTTCCCGCCCCGCTCCCCACGGGGGACAGATGGCTCTTTCCAGAGCAAGTGCTATCTGTGGAGAGGGCCTTCCTTCTCCCGATCACCTCTTCCCACTGCGGCTGCATAGGCGTGTGAGCGGAGGCTGGAGAAAGCCTCCTGGTTACAGAAAAGGAGCTAAACGGGAGGACAGAGGAAGATCCTCCCAAGTGCAAAGACCATTAAATCCCTGCACAGGTGGCCATGGCCAAGCTGAAGTCTTTTTCTTGAGAGATGTTTCAAAATAGAAGTCTTGTGTGTTACTAGCTGAGGTGGGAAGGGGGCGAGGGACAACTCCGAGCCTCCACTCCCACCTCAAGTAATCCCCCCAGGAGAAGGGGGGGGATTCGGACATCCCCCTAGGAGGAGGTTCTGTCTGCTACCCCATCTTTTCCCATCACTTCCCTCCAGGAATAGACAGCAAACCCCGATGCCTGTGGGGCCCACAGGCAGCCTCGCTGGGAAGACGTGGGTAGGGACGGAGGGGGGTTGGCAACTGCGCTCAGGTGCCCGCGTAGGCAGGTGGGCCAGCAGGCCAGATCTTCCCATCCTTCAAGAGGATCCACAGGTCTGAATTTTACGTGATATCTCTGCATTTTCAAATGCTGGCAACTATTCTGTTTTCTTAAAAACTACTGTGTGGGCCCCAGAACACACGTGCAGCCTGGGTGTGGCCTGAGGTGGGAGAGTTGTGAGATGTGGGACCCCTGAAGCTGAGAATTGCAAGGGACCCTGCAGGCTGCCTTGTCCCAGCCTGGCTTCGCAGGCTGTGGTAACGACCAAAAATGGCAATGTGGGTCAGACAGCATCACGCAGTGTAAAGTGTGGTACACACGGAAAGGCTGCTGTCTCCCTGGCAACGCTTCCTGCGCCAATAGGAAATTCCACCCACGTGGCTGACCTCTCACTGGCCTTAGTCACTGGCCTGAGTTCTGCTTTTGGGCTCACAGAGCCAGAAGGCTCCCAGGTTTCCTCCGGAAGGTTCTGAATGACCCCACACGATGTTCCTTCCATGAACGACCCGTATGCTCACTCCTGGGGCAGGGTTGCCTCACCCTGAACCACCTGCGCAGACCACCACCTTCTAGTGAGTGAAAGGAGGTGGGGCCCGGGGTGCAGATCTGGGTGCAGCTGCATGCGCCCTGACCCGGGACCAAACCTCAGCCTTGTTGTGTACGGGACCACCCTCCAACCAACTGAGCCACCCGGCCGGGGCCCTGGCTTTGGATTGCATGAACAGAAGTCTCTATGGGTTCATTTGAACATTTCTCAAGATTTGGGGGATAGAATATTCCTTAGTTGCAACCTCAAAACACAGCATGGATTTATCATCTTTCTTTTTCTTTAAAAATGACACAGATAATGACAAGGGCCACCTTATACTGAGAACTCTGGGCCTGCAGCTTTGCCATTTGCCCCTGGGAGTCAGGCACCCTTGATTTCTCCTTTCAGTGGGAGCAAGAGAGGTTCAGAGAGGTTGCACGGTTCCCCTGAGGCCACACAGTGAATGCCAGTGGCAAAATCTCGATTCGAACCCAAACTCTGACTCCAGGGCCCACTCAGATAAGCACGATTCTGGGCTATCACTTCCGATACCTTTACTGGCAATTACGTGGATGAGCAAAATGAGCTTTCCTCTAAAGTAACGTGAACAGTAGTACATGTGGGGGTTCAGTTGAGACTAATCCTCCAGGTAAGGTCTGTGGGCTCAGACAGAAGCAAGGAAGCCCCTCCCTCAGCAAACACCGCCCCCTAGTGGTGGCCACCAGGCAGGAGGCAGAGAGACAGGTGATGAAGGCCGCGGCACAGGTAAGGGCACGCACCTTGTTGAGGCTGCTACGGTCGCTGACACTCTTGGTCAGCTGCTGGATCTCCGCCACCTGGTCGGCCAGCCGCTTCTGCTCATTGAGCTTCTCGGCCAGCGTCTCCAGCTCTGTGAGGGCCAGCTGCAGCGAGAGCCGGTCCGGGTGGCCCCGGGGGGTATTCTTCAGCATGTCCTGCAGGGCCCAGAGAAAGCCAGAGCTGAGAACCCCCAGCCTAGCAGGCCCTCCGCTGTCTGGCTGGCGTCCAAGCCTCAGCCTCCACACCCGCAGCAGAGACCGGGTCTGAGAGGCTCCGCTTGCAGCCAGGACAGGACCGGTGGCACGTGACACAGAGCAAAAAAAATGAAATAATCGTGTGGACCAGTCCCTGAGTCACCAGTCAATGGTATGCTGACAGCCCACTCCCGAGGCTGGCAGCCCTCCTGCCCAGTGGAGGGGGCAGGGCTCACCCCCGACAGAGGTGCCCCAAGCTCTGGGGACCCTGCGGTGAGGCGGGAGGCCTCATGCTCCCTGAGAGCCTGAAGCGGCCCAGGTCTGCTCATTTGCTGAGCATCTCCCTGCCCGGTGCCCACAGGCCCCGGGGTTCCACATGCCTTCATTCCCTTCCCAAATCCTGGGCTCACCCACCACCAGCCACTCAGACTCCCCCACCAGGGAGGTGGGAAATACACTGCCCAACCTGACTGGCTCCACTCCAGGAGTGAAGAAAGAGGGGGACAGGGGCGCAGGCAGGGCCCTGCCCACAGCCCACAGCGGAGGCACGGGCTGCAGCTAAGGGATGAGAAGCCCCGCCCCGCAAGGCCCACACCCTGCAGGCCAGTGGCTGTCGGGACCCCAGCTGGTACCTGAAGCAGGAGGATGAACTGCGGGAACCTCTGGATGGGCTTCACCATCAGCCCGTAGAGCGTGACGCGGTCGGGGCTGCACACCTGCCGCCGCTGTCGGAGACGAGGCGGAGTCACTCGTGACCCTCTCTCTGCAAGGAGCCCCGGCGCCAGGGGTGCAGACGCCGCCCGGCCGGGGCTCCTCTCCCCGGGCCCAGGACTCTGCTCAGCCTCAGGCCTGAGAGAAGAGCCAGGGGAGGGGAGGGTCTCTGGTCCTGCTGCTGGGGCTCCTTGCCACCACGGGGGTCCCCACACAGGCCCTCTCACCCTGGGGAGACTAGAGCAGTCCAGTTAAGGTCTCTGGACTAAAAGCATTACTGGGGAATTCAGCAATTTATCACAGAGGTCTGCTCCAGTCTAGAAGTAGCCGAGACAACCATTGTCTCCACTTAAGCTAAAGCATCCGGGCCCAGGCCAGGATGAGGGGTGGGCACAGGGGTCTCACTGTCCTGCTTCTCGCATCTGTTTCCACCACTTCGTCCATACGCCTGTCACCTAGACCCTGGCCCTCATCCCTGGCAAGCCAGGCTGCTCCCTCAGCCTCTCCACCGGCCCCCACTTCTGCCTGCCCCAGCCCAAACCTCTGCAGCAGCAGCTCCCACTGCCTGAAGCCCAAGGTCCTGCAGATCCAGAACCACCCACACTGGATGCAGCTTCCTCTAGGTGTTTCCTCCTAGGACGCCCCAGCAGGCACCCAGTGCTCCCAGGGTCCAACCAGATTCGCCTGACCCCATCCTCCTGCCCCTGACCTTTGCCCCACCACCCCTGCACCTGTTATCTCCCTTCCCCACCCCCACTGTCACAACATCACCATCCCCCCCAGGACCCGTCAGATGCCCTCTTGGAGCAGGGCTGTGGCTTCCTCCTCTGAGGCCCTGACTCGTGGCCCACCTGCACCCTCTGCTAGGCGCATGCTCCCCGAAAGGTAGGGTCTCCATGTGATTCGCCTGATTGTGCACCCAGGGAGATCAGCGGGAGCCTGGCCACAGCTACACAAGGCCTTTGGCCCTTTCATCTCTAATCGCCCACATGAGCCCCAAGATACCCCTTTGAGAAATGCTCCTCGTCCTTTTACAACTCAGGAAAAGGGACAGCCCAGTGACACCCTGAGCTACACCTGGAGACCAACCCGAGGCCAGCCCACCAGAGGGACGGGCCCCGGCACCGCCAGGTCTGCCATCCTGCCGCCTTTCCTCGAGAAGCGGCGGGCCTCCCCTTCCACCCGGCAGAGCCCAGGCTCCCACGAGGCTGCCTGACACTGTCACTCCTTATCACCCTCCTATGGGGGCAGGAGGAACACACCAGCTCCCCATGGGAATGGGGGTGCCCCAAAGGAAAAAAGGAGTGTCCAGGCCAAAGCAATGTGGTATCTGAAACGGGGCCAAAATCCCCCCCTCTCCTGAGCAGCCCTCCTGCCCCACCACAGCCTGCACCCCGCTGAGAGGGGCCCCAGCCCACCACCAGGCCCACCTTGAGGAATTCGAGGAATGCGGGCTTGGTGAGACAGGCCTTCTTGATGATGGACATGGCGTTGGTGAAGTTGTTCACGTAGTCGCTGTACACGTCTAGCACCATGGACTTCGAGAACTGAAACAGGCGTGAGTGTGGCGAGGGAGGGTCACGTGGTGCTCTGGGGGGGCTCCATAGTCCCCACCCTCACTCACTGAACCACAGCCGCTCTGGCAGCACCCCCTGTGGGGTCTCAACGCTCCTGGGGTCAGGACATCAGTCACCCGCCCAGGGGAGGAAACCGGACTCAGAGAGGGGGAGGGAAGAGGTGGTGACACGGAGAGCCGGGTGCTCCCCCTGCCCCGGCACGGCAGCCCTGGCCCACAGGTGAAGGGGATGCAGGCAGGGCACCCCTGTTCTACATGCATTTCCTCACCACCCCCAGGAAAGGAAATGCCCTGGCCCTCCCACATCAAGGGCGGGGCTCCTGACCCCAAGTCCATTGGACACACTGACCAGGGTGTCAGCTCTGCTGAGCACTCAGCTTTTCTTTCAGCAGAACCCAGTCATCAAAAACAGACCAGAGCAGGGGTACACCAACATAACCCTCCTTTGCTCCATGAATCTCTCTGGGGCCACAGATTTCAGTTTGAAAAGCCACCAGTGCATGCACCCCACTCCACAGTGGGGACCTGGGCCTGAGAGGGCCCCGGAGCTGCCGGACGTGTCAAAACAGCTGAGGCCAGGCCGGGCCTCCTGGAGCATGACCCAGTGCAATGCGTAGGAGCCGGCACCCTAAGGCAGCCTCTAGGGGCCGAGGCACGGTCTGTGTGAGCATCGCACACATTGGCCACCCCAGGCGTACCGGGAAGGGGAGCTTCAGACCGCCGGTGGCCGCCCACAGCGGCCGGTCTCCTGGAGGTCACCAGCACCACGTCTACACACATCTCCAAGGACACACTGGGCACTGGGAGGTGCCACTCCCAGTCTGGACCACAGGGCTGATTCAGGGCCTGCCACCCTCGGACCCCCGGACTTGGATAAGGTGACCAGGCAGAGGCCGGAGGCTGACCCAAATGACCTCAAGGTCCAGCAGGTGGTGGTTTTTCCCTTGACGGACCAGGGCAAGAGCGTCTGGGGACACCCACCGAAGCCACGAAGAGGTCCCCGATCTTCTCCGTGGAGTCCCACTCGGCCACGCGGGAGGACAGGGCAATCTGGAACATGGAGTGGCAGTGCAGGATCTCCTTCACGCGGAAGAACACCACCTGGCACTTGCGGACGCTCAGCACCTTGGGCTCCATCTCCATCAGGGGGTTGCGGTAATCCTGCCGGGGGCAGGCAGGGGTGAGCGCCCCACGGCCGGGCTACAGCCCCTCACCCACCCTGGACGAGGCCGGTGAGGACTCGGTGGGCCGTGGGTGGACCTCCGTACAGGGGGAACATGTGTGCCTCATCCTCACTCACCTGTCTTCTAGGAGGACCTCTCTACACGTAACCCCCTGGCCCTTCTGTGCCCACCCACAGCCCACCCCCATGACTTATGTGTGAGGCTGGGTTGGGAGGAAGCCGCCTGCCCCTGAGGAGCTCCACGGAGTTGGCCCCAGGGCCAGGCTGGCTGAGCTGGGTTCTGATGGAGCAGTGGCGGTGATGTCCCAGCAGGTGCTCCCCGGGCCCCCAGACCCGGAGCTGCAAGCTCCAACCAGCTTTGTCCGAAACACAGGATGTTTTCGTCACCACCTGCCTGAGGTTGGAGCTCCCCTCTGCAGCTCCCACCTACAGCTCCCACCCTGGCCACTCCCTTCCCTGCGGGCCCACAGCATCCCAGCGAGTTCATCTTTCCGGATGCAAAGGACAAGCCAGCTGGATAGGCCTTGGTCAAGCCATGTGACCATCCAGCAACCCTGAGCATCTGAGGAAGAGAGGGGGTGCACCCTACTCCCCACCTCAGGGTGCTCCAGGATGATGGGAAGAAGCGGCCCTGTCCCAGGGGCCTCCCAGAGTGGCGAGGAAGATACGGCCCCTTTCCTGCCCTGGCCTCTCGGAACAGCCCTCATTCCATAGAACCCCACCTTTGTTTCCAAAAACACAGTCCTCCTGTGAACACCCACGGTCCCCAAACACTCCTTGCAAAGTGTCCCCGCAGGGCCCTCCCTGCCCTTTAGCCAGGGGCCCAGGGTCGTACCTGGAGTACCCGCTTCAAAGACTCCACGTAGCTGCCCTCACTCTGCACGATGGAGCCCAGGATGTGCCTCCGGACCACCTGCTCGGGCCAGAGAGCGCAGTCAGCGCCTGCGCCGGCCACGGCCCAGAGCCAGCACCTGCTGGGCATGCTGAACCCCAGGTGACGGGAAGAGGAGTCGCAACGCCCAGAGGAGCCAATGACTGAGGGATGGAAGGGACCTGTACCCCCCAGAGCTCACTCCTGGGACCCCTGGGGCCCCGAGGGCCGGCATTTCCTTCCAGGGCTCCTGCCCACCCCAGAGACGCCCCTGCTCCCCACGGCAGAATGGGGCAGGGGGCACTGGGGCTCGAGTCTGGGCCTCGGCTCACACACGTCCAGGGACAGGGACATCACCGCCTCTCCCCCATCAGTGGCCTCCTCCATCTCTGAACAACTTCAGGAGAAAAGTCTTTCTTAGACAAAACTGAAACCCCAGCTCCTACCACTTGTGGATCCGATCCTTAACGACCCCCCTCCCATGTGATGGGCTGCCCCCGCACCCACTGAGCATGTTCTGCCTAGGGCCTAACACCCCAGCCCCTCCCCTTTCCCTGTCCCGTCCCCATCTCTCCTCCCCTCGAATCTGCGGCCTGTCAGGCATAGCCCGAGAAGCACCAGGTCAAGCATGTGTGACCTGCACCCCTTTCACCCAGATACCAGGTGCAGGGGAGGGGGCACAAATGTTGCTGAACACTGGAATCACAGGGGCATCTTTAACAATATTGTCACCTGCCCCCACACACACACACGCACACATTCTGATTGAGTTGGTACCGCCTGGGTATCTGGGTTGTCAAAGCTTTCTAGATGATTCTATTATGCAGCGAAGCCAGGGCAGAGCACATATGTGAGAGGTGGCCCAGGGGGAGCCCATCAACCTGGGTCCAGGGCTGGGATGGTGACTGACCCTCACTGTGTCCTCACAGCCATCCTGAGAGCGTCATTCCAGGTACCCATCACCACCTTCCCTGCTGTCCTCTGCCACCTCCCTCCCACCTCCAGCGCCCCTTCTCATCTCTTCCCGCTGCCCGGCCTGCAGCGGCCCGGGCCTGGTCGAGGCCCGCACAGCCCCACGACTGTGTAACGGACCAGGCCACTGCCCTTCCAGCTGTCCCACAGTTGGATGCACTGTCATTGACCCCCTGGTGCCCACGCTGCTCCCCGAGCAGAGTTCTCAACCTCGGCACACCGGCACTTGAGGCCAGGTAAGGGGGCTGTGGGCTGTCCTGCCTGCTGCAAGGTGTTTCCCAGCATCCTGGGTCCTTATCCCCTAGATTCTGGTAGTGTCTCTCAGTTATGACAACCAAAGATGTCACCAGACATTGCCAAATGTCCCCTGGGACACAAAATAGCCTTGGCTGAAAGCCACCGGCCCAGAGCAACTGATCTGGCCTGATCCAGGAAAGGCAAAGGCTCCTGAGTGGAGATACCGGCCAACGCCCGGAAGCAGAGCCTGGGCCAAGAGCTGGAGGCTGAGGGTCCCACGCAGCTCCAGCTGCTCGGGCAGGCCTTGCCGCAGTGGGGCAGGGCAGGGGCATCAGCACCTCACTGCCGTTCAGAGGCCGGGCTGGAAACAGGAATGAAGGAAGTAGGCGGGCAGAGTCCCAAGGTGAGACGTGTGGCCACAACTCCCTGATTTCTACAGGGGGCCTCACATCGGGATTTCCTGCCCCCCCAAAAGAGTGACAAACCCCTTCACTAAGCTTGGTGCCCCTACCACGGCTCGCTCAGGGTCCTCACAACCAGAGGGAAGCGGGGGTCTCTCGCCCTGCTTCGTGGCTGGGAAAACCCGGATTGGGAGGGAATCAAACGCGACCAGCCACGGTCCCAGAGCAAGGCCGCCCGTCTTGTGCGATGCCAGGAGAAGGGAGACATCACCCGAGGAGCCCCAGCTCCGAGCGGAAGCCTGAGGGGACTCTGATGCCCCAGCTTGACGACAGGCGGACAGAGGGTGGGACTGGGCACCTCGCTCCCCTCCAGCACCCTCTCTGAGTCAGATCAGTTCGGTGCTTCTCAGCCCTTTTTTAATTGCAGTCCCTTTCGCCAAACAGCGCCTTCACTGGGAGCGGTTGAGTCGGAGCTGCTCTGGTTGCCGGGGGCGTGGGAGGCAAAGCTCCAGAGGTGGGGGCCCCACCGCCCAGGACAGCGGTGTGGAGCCCACAGGCCCGGTTCGAGAAGTCCGTGCAGCCAGGTAAGAGGAGGCCCCAGGAGGCCCCGGCTGGGTCTGCCAAGAGCCCTCGATCATCACTTCCCCCTCAAGATGCAGAGCTTATGGCCCCAGGTAACAAGCTGGGACCCCAACAGGCCTTCCCTTGCAGACCCCCACCCCCCAGTTCCTCCCACAGACCTGCTGGGGGCTCAGGCCATCTGGCATGGGGCCCAGCTCTGGGGCCGGGGGCTTGATGTCCGTAACGCTGACCTCCAGGAGCCCCATGTCCTCCTCCTCCGAGTCACCTGGAAAATCAGACATGCCGGTGACACATGCCGAACAAGAACAACACACCCTGCTCGGACCCCAGGAGCTGGGAACCGCCCTAGCCCAGGGTCTGGGGGCAGAGCAACGCCTGGCGCCCCAGAGTCAGAGCCCGTCACTGTGTCCACAGCCCCGTTCTGCTACAGCAGTCCATCCTTAAATAAACGTGAGGGAGGGAGGGAGGGACACCAAACACCATGCGCGGTGAGGCCCGGCTCTCCCGGCTCTGGGGATCCACTCCGCCAGAGTCCCTGCCCCTGCCCAGGCCAGGCCGCCTGAGTGCCCGTCGCTGGCCACTAAAAATAGTCTTCTTCTGGCTGCCTAAAAGGAGGGAAGAAAGCCTCCAAAAGAAAGAGCTATTTGGCTTTGCATTTTCACCTTTTCAAAAACTATGCAAACACGCGAAAGGGGAAAGTTCAGCTGGCGTCCTTAGGGCAACACGGTCACGAGTGGGGGCGGGCCTCCGAAGGGGTGGGGGGACGGGGAGGGGGGCCAGAGGCTCAGGCGGACAGAAAGGGGGATGGCCAGGCAGGACGCAGGGGTCTGGCAGGCTGGCCTTGGCGGCCCGCCCCCACAAGAGACGCTGGCACAGGGAGACGGGACCCGGCCGCTCTCGGCTCTGAAACCCCATGGCGGCAGCCAGGGGCAGCAGGAAGTGGGTGCTGTGGGGAAGCTGGGAAGAAAGAGGAAGTGGTAGTGATCCCGGGGGCCGTGGGAACAGGGACACCCGGGCAGGCCCTTACCTGAGCAGGAGACAGACGAGGAGGAGGAAGAGGGACAGCGAACGACAGCTTGGGGGTGGGAGTGGTGAAAGCCCTCCTGCCTGGCCCACATGGTACCCAGGGCATCACTCCGCACCCACCCCAGCCACCGGCCCTGCGGCTTCCTCTTCCCCCATGAGCCACTGGGCAGCATTCTTGGCTGGTGATTCGAGCCCTGCCACGGCTATTAATAACCCCTCTGGTGGGAGGGTCACTTCAGGAAAGGCTCTGGGCTAACGGGTCGAGTGGGGAGGGCCTGGGGAGAGCCTGCTAGTGGCCTGGCCAGCCTGGGGTGGGGAATAACGGGGAACAGCTCCCAGCCAGCCTGCCTGGCCACCCTTCCCTTTCTCCATGCCACTCCACTATATCTGGAATGATCCCTGGGTCTCTTCCCTCCCTCATCAGGGGCCATGGGTCCCCCAAAGGCTCCCCCATCCAGTGAATGCAGCAGTGGGATTAACTGCTCAGGGTCACACAGCCAGCAGGCTGTAAAGCTGGGATCTGAACCCAGGACAACAAGATTCAGTGCTGGCACCAGACGCCCCCAGTAAGTGTCAGCCCACCGAGGATAACGCTGGCCACACAGGAGCTGGGGGCTGGGCCAGGCTCTCTCCACGCACTGCCTCGGCCACCCTCCCCACAGCCCCAAGACAGAGCCACATCAGCCTGCTGTCCAGATGAGCAAACCAGGACACAGATAGGGTAAAATACATAACTTTTCAAGAGCCTCGAAGCTCTCCCTGGTTTGAACACCTGGCCCAGTCCCGATCTCTCACTCCTTCCCTCACGGCAGCTAGAGGAAGAGCCCCCTCCATCCCTTCCATGCCTGTGGGTCCCCAGGCCAGTCACCGAACCACTCTGTGTCTGTTCCCTCCTCTCTGAATAGAAACGGGCCAGGCCCAGGCAGCTGTTTGGTGTTCATACGCATTAAGGGAGGAGCTGCAAAGCTCTTAGGAGTGCCTGACACACCATAAACGTTCGATAACTGTGAACCATCATGAAAGTCACTTCTTGACATCTCCTACCACCTCCCAGCCTTTGCGTGTGCTCACTCCTGTTCCCCCTTGTCCTGCTCTCAGCCTTCCCCCGGCCTTCCATTTCCACACTGCACACCCATTTTCTCCACCTCTTGCCATGGTACCCCGTCACGCCGTCACGCCATCACGCCACCATGCCGCCTGTCACCTGCACTGACGTTTCCTGTCTACACGCCTGTCTCCTCCACAGGGCCAGGAGCTCCTGGAGGAAATGCTGTTCAATGCATCTTGGCATCCCCACACCCAGCGTGGGGCACGGCACTTAGCAGGTGTTCAGTCAATACTGACTGGCAGAAAGACGGGCAGATGGGTAGAGGCGGGATTGAACAGCAGCCCTCAAAGAGGAGGCTAGCGGAGACCGCCAGCGTGGGAGGCTGGAGGCCAGCGGCAAGGCCACGACAGAAGGCAAGGGTAGGGATGCTGGAGGGAGAGGCCACGCCTCCAAGAGAAGAAGGAAACAGGCTGGGACGGTGGCGGGCCACTTGGGGCTCCGTCCCCAAGCGCAACAGCCGAAGGAGCCCACACCAGTGACCTCGCCCAGTAGTCCCTCTGCCCGAGGACTGAAGACCACCCCCTGCCAGCCCAGCCCACACAGTGCCCAGCGCCTCACCGAGGACGTCTTTCCTGTGCAGAAAGGACACTTTCCGCAGGACGGCGATCCTTGTCTTCTCCAGCCCGTCCTTCGTCCCGCTCCTGGCGGCCTTCATGAACTGAGTCATCTGGGCAAAGGCAGTGGGACTCGTCAGGGAGGCTGAGGGAGGCCCTGGGACGCCCGCCGCCCAGGGCTACCAGCCCCACCCAGGCCCCCAGGCCGGGGCACGGACATCAAGCCTCCAGGGCCCATTCCCTCCCACAGGGGTGGCAGCAGAGACCAAGAGGGACAGCGGGGTGGTACGACCCTGAGGCCTCCTGAGACAAGTGAGAAGGGGCATCTGTGCCCAGGGGGTCTCCCCAGAGGGACCCTCTTCATGGGCAAGGGGGGTCCTAACTTGATGCTCTCCCTTTGGGACAAATTACACAGCACTCACTCCCAACAAACTAAGGAGAAGGTGACCGGCAGGGGACAGGCTCGAGGCCTGGAGTCCTAGCCTGGGTTCAAATCTCGGCTCTGCCACTCCCCAGCAACATGACTCTGGATGAGCCTTAACCTCAGGGAGCCTCAGTTTCTCACTGAGACTTGTCAGCGTCTGTGGGGACGAAACAGCCAGGGCCTGGGAAGGCGCACAGAACACAAAACCGAGCTGCACCAATGTCGGTGGTTACTTAAGGGGCAACTGAACAGAAGTGAGCGCACGCTGCCACCCCATCTGCCGAACCCAAGTGAGGAAGCCCGTCCCTCGCCCCCAAACAGCCAGGTTTCTTACTGAGCCGCTGTCCAGGAAGGGAGAGAAGGTTGAAGTTGCCACAGAGCAGGCCAGAGCTTCCCCTGGGCGGGGAGGGCCCCGCGGACACAGGCAAGCTAAGCAGAACTCGGGGCACGGGAGGAGGCGTGCCCGGGAGGGGGAGCGGGCACCCTGGGTGCGGGAGGAGCCCCGGTCCTGCAGACAGAGCTGCTGTCCCCTCACTTATTCTTCAGTCCCCTCAGCACCCCGCCCAGCCCTGGCATCTTCCCCAGCGCACAGCCAGCGCCGCCGGAGGGAAGTCTCTGCAGGGACGGAAACGCTGGCTCTCTGGGCTGCCCAACACAGCGGCCACTGGCTGAGTGCAGCTGTCGAACACCTGAAAAGTGGCTGGGGCACCTGAGGACGTGAATGCCTGAGTACAGTGCATTGTCATTCAGTTTAAATAACCACGTGGCTATCACAATGGACAGTGTGGTTTTAGGAAAACTTTCTCCTTCCTAAAGCTCTCTGCTGAAGGTAGGGAGCCCTCATCTGGGGGGGTCCCTAGTCTCTGCTCTATCGCCTTCCTGCACACACCCCCTGCATAATGGTTGGGGAGCTTCGTGCAAGTCTGGGAGGGGATGTCTTGCTGCAAACCCAGTGGGTGCCGAGGCCGGGGGCGGGGGGGAGGGGGGTGCAGGGCGGCGGCTTTTCAGGAACCAGCCGACTTCCTAGAAACAACCGACAGTGCAGCAGAGAAGGCCCCAGCCCTCCCCACACCTACACAGACGACTCCAAGGTAGCAATTCCCGGCCTTTGGGGTGGGGAGGGTCATAAATGCCTTTGAGAACTAACAAGAGGGACAGATGCTGATGCCAACACTGCACAAAGATGCTCATCCTCTTCTAGGGCGCTCACCACCCCCCCAGATGGGAAACCTCTGTGCAGGGGCCCAGTTCCTTTCCCTGCAGAGAGCTGTCGGGGGCGCTGTCCTAGACGCTGCTGAAGCAATCTTTGGGGGAATACCTGAGGCCCTTCTGTTGGCATGTTCATGGGCCAGAAAAGAACAGGGGAACGCCCCAAAGGCGTCCCTGAGTGAACCTGCCACCCCCATCCATCTTCATGGTGTGGAGGCCAAGGTCAGGAAAAGCACCCTGTCTTGGCCTCTTGTCCTTCACGTGTTCCCTGCTCCTCTCTGGGCCTCGGCTTCCTGAGAAGTTCAGCCTGCCCTGCCCTCAGGCCCCCAGGCCCCTAAGGGCATGTCCATAAAAGGGCCCTGCGAACTGTGACTCCCTCTTCTCCTCCTCCTCTTGGGGAGGCCCCAGGGTTCTCAGGAAAAAGTCAGTGCTGCAGGCTGGGGGATTCACTCTGACCCGCAAGAGCCCAGGTCTGAAGCCCAGCACCGCTGCTGATGGCTGGCGTGACCCTCACTGCCCTCCCTCGCTAATGCTAAACGACAGCAGTAAGGCAGCGCCTCCCAGGCCGCTGTGCAGACAGAACAGCCAGGCACACAAACAGCAATGCCACCATCCACTGAGCTCTCGGGTTGTGCCCCCCACAGCACTGAGCGCCCAGCAGACCTGAGCTCCTCGAATCCCTACATCTACCTCGGGGCTGGTACTGTTAATGTCCCCATTTCACAGGCAAGGAAACCGAGGTCAGAGAGGCCAAGAGACCCACGAGGATCACACAGCAAGAAAGTGGTGGGACGGGGATTCAAACCCAGGCCTCCGGGCTTTCAAAGCCCACGGCACATGGTAGGTGCTCAATCAATGCGAGCTACCGCTGTCAGCATCACCACCCTCCAGGAGTCTGAGGCCCATCTGAGAAGAGGGTGCCCTGAATCTCTCCAAACAGCAAGGAGGGGGCGGGGCGTGCAATGTCACCACCACTTACATTTCTCCAACAGTAACCCAAACCCATCCTCCACAGTTATTAAGCCCACAGGTGGGGGGGGGGGGGGGGCCTTGGTCCAGACCTGCAGAATCTGCCTCTCTGGGGATGGAGCTCAGGAATCTGCATGTTTCAAAGCACCCTAGGGGATTCTGGGGGCCCTAAGTTTGAAAACCCACCCAAGGGACCCCTGTAGACGACTAAGGTTTCACTCGAGGGTGGGGAGAAAGAGACAGTCGAGGACGGGGAAAGAAACCTGCCGGCTGAGGCACTGACCGGCTCCAGCACAGATGTGAGAGGCGGCCAGCTCGGGGTCTCGGGGGCAGCCCAGGACGCAGGCCCACCCCTGCGGCCCCGGGGCTCGGGAGGGACAGACACACAATACCTTACAATCGTACTTGTGCTTCAGCTCCTGCATGTCTCTCCCCCCAACTCTCAAAGCCAAGATGTCTCTCTTAGTCCTGGCGTATCTCTCCTTTAGCCTAGTCAGGTCTGGAGAAAGCTGGAGCCCCCAAGCGGCCAAGCAGAAGGACAGCAGGTGAGAGGAGCAGGCAGGACAGGGAGGAGACAAAACAAGGACAACGGAGGAAAAAGGAGACTCAGGTAAGGTGGTGGAGGGGCAGTCGGGGCAGGTGGGGTCGGGGACCTGGGGACGACCAGAGCCCAAGCAGCGGTCCAGCAGGGTCCTGCTGCCTGGCACGGCTCCAGCCTCGTCCGACCCCAACATGTCAGGGAGCTGGGCCGGGCCTCTGCGGCAGGGGCCCCCCGCTGGGGAGGAGCAGTGGGAGGGGGACAGCCCGGGCCCCCTCTCAGGAAAAGGAAACAATGCTGGGAGGACGAGGACTGTGTCTTTGTCATCTCCCCATCCCGGGCCTCGTGACACAAGAGGTTCTTGGCAACTCTGACATGGATGGATGGCAGGTGGGCGGATGAGCGGAATGGGTGGACATGGGGATAAACGGAGGAGCAGGCGAACGCACAGAAAGATGGGCAGAGGGGTGGAGGGTGGCTGGGCGGGTGGAAAACAGAGACGGATGGGTAGATGGATGGGTTGGTGGATGGGTGGACGGATAGATACATGGAGAGGCGAGCAAATGGATACATTTAGTTAGGCGGCCATGTAACAGAGCAAAGGGATGGAGGGATGAACAACAATAAATGAATGAAAAACATAAAAGGATGAGGGGACTGGTGGGTGGAGAGAGACAGCGCCGTGCTGATAGATCTTTAGCAACCAGTTCTCCAGGAAACAGCTCTGCTTTGTAGCATGCCCATGGTTCGAACGCTCCCGCCCAACCAATTCCAAGCTGCCAACCTGGAGAACTGGACGTGGAGCTGGAAGAGAGGCACGCAATTGGTTCTTGGGTTCCTGCGAGCTAGGACACACTGGCTCCAGCACGCCACTGCAGGGAGGGCGGACAAACTGAGGGAGGGTGGGAGGGAGGGGAGGACAACTGGATGTAAGGACGGATGGGTGACCGGCTCACACACTACCTAGAAAGATGGGTGGGTGGACAGATGAACAGGCAAGCATTCAAATGCATGAAGTGTATAAGCAACAGTGGCATCTGGTGAAGTACACAGAAGGCCAAGACAGGTGGGGCGTCTAGAGAAGCAGACGAGTAGAGGAATCAAGAGTGCGACCTCCGCAGGCAGGTGAGCCCGCATTCGAATCGCCATGCCCTGCTTGTAGCTGGGAAAGTCTCTTCGCCTGTCTGAGTTACAGCTTCCCCACCGGTGGACTGGCCATAAGGCCACCTACTTCACAGAGCTCTTGAGAAGATGAAATGGATGATGCATGTAAAGCCCGGAGCTATCATCATACCATCTTATGCAAATGAGTGCTCCGTATCTGTTGAAGGGATTGGATGGGTAGACAGATGGATGAGTGGGGGGTTGGATGGATGGATGGATGGATGGATGGATAAGGCATTTTCTTTCAAATCATATGTGATGAGCTATGGCTCTGGCACTGACTGGCTATGTGACCCTAACCACATCATCTAACCTCTCTGAGCTTCTGTCACTTATTTCTCTGATGAACAAAATGAGACTCTTAACACCAATAATACCCACCACTCTAGAGTATTAGGAAAAATAAATGAAACTGCTTTGTAAGTTGGACCACACTAGGCAAAGGTTTGTGATTGTTATACAAAGAAGTAACAGGACAGAGATGCTACACTGAGTTACCCAGTGTCCCCCAAAACTGGGGAGTATGAAACATGTCCTGCATCCTGTTTCATCTGTAAATGAGATGGACACAGTAAAATCATGAAGCCCACATGAGCTGTCTGATGTCCTCCACCTCTCTCAGGTCAGAAGAACCAGGGGCAGAAGGCGTCTGCGGAACTGGCCAGATCAGAGCAGGGCAGCCAATAAGCTTGAGGTCAGAACTGGCTTTTCTGCCCCGTAGCCTAACCAGCTGGATCCCAGTGACCTCACTTATGAAGAGGCCACCATCGGAAAGTGCGAAAGTTCATTCCACAATGAACTTCTGGAATGCAGCCCATTCCACAACTGGGGAAAAAATAACTGCCACTGACCAGGGGGGCAGCCAGCAGGTGCTTACTAACATAAGAGGATCAGGCTCCTGCTCACACTGGGTCAGCGGCTTCCCAGGAGGTCCCTCTACAGACCCCTCTGTCACTTTCCTTAGCAAAAATCCGCCCCCTGAGAGCTGGCCCCTTGAGACCCCTGAAGGAGGAACCCACCAGTTCTCCTGCAGCTGGGCAGGTCCCAGGCCCCCACCCGGTCTCCAAGGAGAGGACAAAACACGTCCCCAGGCCTCTGCTGCCCAGTGCCTCACAGCCACACAACGCAGAGCCCAGCAGCAGCGGCCCCGAAACACGCAGCCGCTGCCGTGACAGGCGCAGGAGCAGGTGTGTCCCAAGAAGCTCAGGGGGGCACAGCACCACAGGCAGAGCTTAGTGTGGGACAGCGGGGGGAGTGGGGTATGGGGGGATCCCAGACAGAGGTGGGTGCCGGAGGAAGGGCCCCTGGGAGCCTGCAGTCCAGGGAGCTGGAGGGCCTTTCCCACGGCCAGAGAAAAAGTGGTTAGAATGCCAAGAGCTCTGTCCCATTGTTTATCTGCTAAGGGAGAGTCCAGAGCCCCAGTCTCGGGGTGTGATGGACTGAGCTCAAGGCAGCAGCCAGAGGGCCCCTGGGGGGAGGGGAGGGACCAGCCCAGCATTCTCAGAGTGCTCCGTGGGCCCCTGGCATCCCCTGCGGGCAGAGCTCTGGTTAACAGGCAGATGGCCTTGCCACACCTAAACCCTGAACCAGTATCCCGGAGGGGAGGGAGACCCTGGCATCTGCCATTTCAACCAGCTACCTCGTGACCCCGATGCCCATGCACATCTGAGGGCCACCACTAGAGGGCCCCAACTCAGCCTCCCTGTGCCTCCTGAGCACCAAGAGGTACCTGTAGTGCCCTCTCCATCCCCAGCAAGAAGGGGGGGCGCTGGGAAAGTGGCTGGGGGGTTCAGGAGGGACATCCAGAGGTGAAGAATAAGGGCTGGCTCAGGCATCGCATCTGCTTGCTCCCATGACCCAGGGCAGGGATCAGACCCACCCATCCTGCCCTCCTACAGAGAGGCTGCCCGGGGGACACGGGGGCTTCATAACTGAAGCCCCCTTTCTCTCCTAAAGCAGAGCAAGCTGGCCCTTCCTGAGGACAGGACAGGGACAGCCCATTCCTGGGCTTCCGCCTGGGCCATTCCTTCAGCCCAAGGCACCTTTCCATCCCCTCTGGCGTCTGCACCCCCACTCCCAGCTGCACTCTCTTAGACCCCTCCTCTGACCAGCCCCACCAGGTCCGACCTGAGTCGGGCAGGCGGCCACAGGCACAGGGGCTCATGTTTACAGGAAGGCACGTGCCTTCATTTTTGACAAACTAGTTCATTTTCAGTATCCCTTCCTAGACCACAGAGGCTCCCCAAGCCTGGTTGGATCTTTCTGTGCCCGTGTACCCCAGCCCATGCCCTAAGATACGGACTGGAGACACAGTAGGTGTCACAGATACTAACATTCTTGCTAGCAAAATGTCAAGGCCATCTTCAGAGGCCCCGCCCATAGAGGCCCAGCCATGAGAGAACCGGGGTTCAGGAGAGACCTGCTCAGCTGCCTGGCTTCCTGAGGACTTGGGGAGCCCTTCTTGATCTGAGGAATGTCTGTCTGAAGACTCTTTGGCTAGCACTCCTCTCCCAGAGGGGATCCCCAAACTTACAAAGAATAGGAGGCCCCAATAACGCCAGCCCAGTCTGGGATCCCCTGCCTTATCCCTGCCCTGCCTTCGGGCAGGACTGGTCAACAGGTGGCACTCACCAGCCTGTTTGTGTATTTTCAAAAGGAGCCCAAGGGGGTCCCAGTCACCTCTGGTCGGTCAGGGCCTGCCTGTAAGAAGCTGCTCCCATTAAACCCCTAATCTCAGCAGGGACAGAATCTGCCTTCCTTCTACAGGATAAACGGGAGGAGTGAGGCTGGCACAGGAGAGGAGGAACGAGCCTATCCGCCCTCCTCGCACTCTCTGTGGCTCCCTCCCTGAAGTCAGTGGAAGAAACCAAAGCCTTGACAGCACTTCAACAGGCCGTAGGAAGAAGCCTTTCCAGCAGCTCTGCCTCGGCCGCAGCAGCCCCCGCCTGTCCCCCTCCCCTGGCAGAGGACTGGAGGTCCTGGACTGGTCTGAGAGCACAGGGTGGGAGGACCAAACTGATTTGGTCCAAGTGCCAACTCTAACCAGCTGGTCGGGCTGCCCGGAGCCCTGCATTGAGGGGGATTCTGAAGCCCGATCTGAGCGCATGAGCATCTCAGCCAATGCCGGGACCTGCCACAGACGGGGCGCCTGGCATGGACTGCGCCCATCCCAGGGTCAGGGCTCTCCACGGCCAAACAGCAGTGTCGGCAGGTTCTCTCTTGTTTCAGGACCCCCGGGCCACCTCCTCTCTCACACATTCCTGGGCAGCACTGGCTCTCACCACTCCATTATCCCCTCCCTGAGGCAGCGCCCTGGCCGGGGTGAGGGACACCCCTGCCTCCTCACCTTGGGCTGGAAGGACACTCGGTGCTTGGCGGGCTCTGCCTCTGGCTTGGCCTCCTCCCCGGAGTCCTCGCTGTAGCTCTCAAACTCGCTGGAGCTCCAGCCTAGGTCCTCCGTCTCCCGGGGCGCCCCGTCCCGGTGCACGTCCTCGTAGAGCAGGCTCTTCTCTGCCCCTGTTGGCCAAGGGACACAGCTGGTGAGCGGGGGCACCGAGGCCAAGCCCGCTAGACCCAGTGTCTGAGCCCTGGTGCACCGCTGAGGGGTGGGTGGGGGTGCGTGTGGTTTGGCCCTGGAGCTCCACCTCTGCTCCCTTGTCCGCAAAACAGAGGTGACAGCAACACAACATCCACCCGGTAAAGTGAGGAGGACGCAAGAAAACATAGAAAAGCACAAGCCTTGTGCCACACACACAGCCAGGCTCAGTAACTTCCTCCCACTGTCAGCACTACTTTTCTGGGCTCTGAGCACTCCTCCCAGGCCTCCTAGGGGTATTTTAAATTTATTGATTGATACTTAGAAAATGGTAAAGGAGAGAGACAGAGAGAAACATCAATTTGTTGTGCCACTTATTTACGCATTCACTGGTTGATTCTTGTACATGCCCTGACCAGGGATCAAGCCCACAACGTTGGCACATCGGGACGATGCTCTAACCAACTGAGCCACCCAGCCGGGGCTCCTAGACCTTTTTTAGTAGGAAAGAGAAGGCCTAGGACCAAGTCCTGACTCAGGCCCTCAGCTCTGGCCTCAACATGCTGGGGGCAAAACAGAGATGGTCAGGCATTCAATGAGCCAGAACCCTGCCCCCAAACCTGAGTTTCCCACATGGATCCAAGAGGGTCCAGTAGGGGGCACACCTGGTCCAGAGTCCAAAGCCCCACAGGAAATGCCTTGAACCAAAAGCTTGGGGACAAAGACCTGAGAGCCCACTAGCCTAGACAGACAGGTGCCACCAGGGCCTGGGCACTCCTGGGATCTCCGTCAAGTCGAGTGTGCGGTGCTTCTTCCAGGCAGAGGTGCGAAGCCACTGTCGCCGGATGACAACACGGGGCTCCCGGCCCTGCCCTAGCTCCACCACTAGGAGATCTCGGGCTTCACCTTCAGCCCCTGGGACTCACTTCTGGGCCTGCTGCCTGCAGAACCGAACTGCACACCCCACAGACGTGAGGCCAGGCCCCAAACACTGCGCACAGATGCAAAGGCTGCTGTCAGCACAGAAAGATCGTGGCATTGGGAAAGGCTTCAAAACCTGCCCAGGAAGCACGTGTGCCGAAGAGTGCGGAGCTTTGGTTTTCGGGGACCTCTCCGCAAAATGGGGGCGATAATAACAAGCTAAACGGTGGCATAAATAAAACACATACTTAAAGCTCCATCAGAGAGCAGCTGATCTCTACTCATGGGGGCCCTCCGTGGGCTTGGTGTCATCTCGCTGGCCTCGAGGCCCCACCTGCACCCCACAGAAAAGCTGGGAGTGGGGGTCTGGAAGACTGTCGGCCAGAGAACAAAAGAGAAGCACTGAGGTTCAGCCGGAAACTCAGGTCCCGGGATCAGCAGGGAGCATGAGGTTATTTTTAAGCAAAAGAATAATATTGACTAATGTCTCCAGGGAGTGGAGCAGCTGGTGACTAGGCTGTGACCTTCACAGGGCTGAGTCGATGGTCCTATTACTGCAGTGGAGGCGCCACCAATTCTTGGGTCAACAGGGTGCAAATGACCACCCCTCCTATGAGACAGATGAGAAAACAGGACCCCAAGAAGGCCTAGGACTTGCCCAAGGTCAGGCAGCGAATGGGGAAGGGGCTGCAGACTCCTAGGCCAGGCTCCATCCATTCACCGCGTGGCTTTCTGCTGAAGCCCTTCCATCCTGAGGACCACCCTGGGCTCATTTAAAAAGACTCTCTCTGGTGGTCACAGTGTCACCAGATGCCCCAGCCATTGGGGGCCTTACAGTAGTCCTGGCCCCTGCCTTCTACTTCCTGTGGCCTCGGACTTCATTGGTGGATTCAAGATCAAAGACCCCTTGTTCTGGTATGACCCTCTCCAAAGTCCTGCGAGGTCAGGATGGCATTCTGATTTTATGCGAAGAAACTGGACTCCTCTGCCCTAATCAGTGGCAGAGCTGAGATCTGAACCCAGGGCTGTGAGGGTCCACTGGAGCATGTGGCAGCTGACAACCTCCTCTCCCAGTGCCGCTGAGCCCACATCAGTCCACACAGGCCTGTGCTGACGGGTGTAATACTAACAGCAGCGGCGTCCCCGTGTAGCGGACCTACGGAGGGCCAGCCACAGCCGTCTCGCTCAGCCCTCTCGCTCAGCCCTCCCGCAGCCTTGCTGGTGGGGGCCTCAATCTGCAGGTGCAGCACTGGGATGCCAAGGCTGCTGGCACCTGCTCTTAACCCCCTCAGGGTGAACTGCCCACAGCAGGAGCACGCCCTGTCCCCACACCCTGGGGACACAATAGTGCTCAGGGAAGGCTAGGGACCAAGCAGTTAGTTGCTTGATCTAATTCAGGTGGGAAAACAGCCCAAAGAGGTTGAAGGACTGGTCTTAGGCCACAGGTCCCCTGGGTTGGGACGCTCCTACAAGACCCCCTGCCTCCCTATACAGCTCGCCCTCTCCCCACCTCCTCTGGATTCCAGTGAGCTACAAGCAGGGATGTTAAGCACCTCCTGGGCTTGCAAAGGGAGGCACCTGTCCTTGGCCCATCTGTCCCTGTTGCTGAGACAGGAGTTGGGAGTGTGGCTCTGGGGTCCCTCAGGTCTTGTCATATCTGTTCGTCTCTCCCATTGGACTGCGCACAGCCCCAGGATGGTGAAGCTTCTCAAAAGCAGGGGTAGTGTTTCCCCGACATGGGGAGCCCCTGAAGGCAGGCAGAATAGTGTGATGGGAAAAGCAGAGTCAGGCAGATGCCCATAAAACCCTGGCTGTGTGATCTGGGGCTGGTGGCTTGACCTCTCTGATGCAACTGTCAACCGGAGCCATAAGCCCAGCCCTGACAACCTCGTGAGGTTGATTGAATAGCGGGAGCAAATGCACTTCATCTGTCGTAAGATATTGCCCATGTCGTCCTGGGGTAAGGGGACAGCACTGGACTTGAAGTCAGAATGACCCAGGGTTTGAGTCCCAAGCCTGCCTCTGCAATTTCTTCACAGAATGAGGACGTAACATACCCCAAATCAAAGATTCAAAGCAGGGTACAGAAGACAAACATAAGCGTCGCTGGCCTAATGTGTTCAAGCAAAGATGGACTGATGACAAATACTCCTCCCCCGGATGAGTAAGCAGGGCCCAGCTCCAGCAGGGCTCACGCCCCTCCACCAGGGTTCCCCGCCGAGGCCACCACCTTCGCGCCTCTCTGGCCCACTGAGGGCCTCACCCCAGAGCAGGGCGCAGGCTTTCGAGCGATCCCTGCTTCACCACTCAGCTTTAACCAGCTGCCCCTTTCCCTGCAAGCCTGGGAAGCCTAGACTACTACCCCAGTTTCCTGAGGGAGGAATCCAGGTTTGGAGGCATGAAAGGACTTGGAGGGGTAGGGGCCCTCAGCCAAAGAGCCCCCGCCCCGAGGCCCTAACTCCGCCCCCGCCCCGCCCAGCCCAGCCCCCGACCGGCCCCGCCCCCAGCCGTCTCCTGACTCTCCCTGGAGGACTACAGCGGTTTTTAAAAGCAGGAAGGAGGGGCAATGGGCTGGGTAGGGAGGGAGGGGAATGGAAGGAGACCCTCCCCAGTTCCCTCCCCTCCCACCGCATCCTCAAAGAAGCGAGGAAGCAAGAAAGGGGCCCTACCGGATTGAAGGGCATCCAGGTTCTCACACGGGACGTCGTCGTAAATCACATCTTCTTCCAGGGCAGGGAAAGTGAACCGGTCGACTGGGAGCGAAGAAGGGGGAGGGAAAGAGCACGAATAAGGCTGCGGCGGCCCAGGCGTAGGCGGCCGCCAGACTGACATCAGGCTGCACCAGCTGGCAGCTCCCGGGTCAGCATTAGGCAGCGAGGGCCCTGGGGAGCGCCTACCCCGCGGCTCTCCGAGGACACTGGTTCGGCTCCTCCCCGCCCCCAGCCTCTCCGAGGCACCCTCCCAGCGACCGGGGCAGACCCCACTTGCCTCCCTGCCACCCACAGGCCTGCCCATCTGGCGGACAGGCAGCTGCTGTGAGCACCTTCCCGGAGCAGGAGGCAGACCCAGCACCTGGGACCAGGAGCATCCTCCGTTGCCCAGGCCGGCAACACTGCCCTAGAAGGAGTCACCTCCCAGCCAGAGGTGGAGGAGGGCAAACTAGCTTTAGTGGGTAGTAGAAATAAGGGGAGGGGGCTGGATTTGGAGAGTGGGATTAAGAAGAGCCCCCACCAAACTCAGCCAGCGGAGCCCTCGTAGTTGAAAAGTCAGCAAACGAGCACAGCCCTCCCCAAACATTTTACTGGGAGGTCAACCAAGCAGGTCAGGGCATGCACCAGGCCCCAGTTAGCAGCTCCCTAGATATAGAATTTAAGGTCACCCCCCCAAAAAAACTGTGTGCCCACTCTCTGCTCTTTTTAGGGGCATAGGGCCCCTGCAGAGCAAGGTTTTGAAAGCCAGTCCCCACCCCTGATGGAAGACTGTCCTCACCCCGTAGCCCTCCAGGAAGGCATGGGACCAGGATGGCCTCCGAAGTCCCTGCCATTCTAACTTCGATGTTCCCAGCTGTCACGGGGCCCCAGAGCCCTGTCGGAGCCTCGTCGTCCTCCAACCGCTTCCTCCCACCATGGACTCTGCCTCCCACATGGCTTCAGACCTACCCACCTCTGCCTGGTCATCGGCCTCCCTCTCTGGCCAGCCTCCTCACAGGGATGCAGCCCACCCCACCGTGTCTCCCTGTCTCCTAGCTACGCCCCCACCCCGCGGTGACTGAATTGAAATGCAAATGTGGCTGCTGCGTCGGCCTCTCCTGGCTCCCGGTTGCCTTCAAAAAAGTTTGACCCCTGAGGCCCAGGAGGAGCTGAAGAGATGGCAGCCTCACCCGTCCCCGTTGTGCCTTTGGTGCTCACAGATCCCCAGTGCCAGATGTCCCCTCTGCCTGCACACCCATTCCCTGAGCCCTGCTCCCTGGCTTTCTGCCGTCAGGGCTCACGGGCTCACCCCACTCCTCCACGTGCACTCTCTGCAGTGACTGCCTGCCTGTGCGCCTGGCCCTGCTCCCAGAGGAAACTCATGTGGGTCACAGGGGAACACCCACCAACTGTTTTGGGAGTATTTGGGGAACCGATAAATGGCTGAATGTGTGGCCCATTCCTGGACCGAGGCTCTCAGGACAAATGGGGGCAACTGTCAAGCTTGGGCAGTGACCTGAACATCTCTGAACTGCCACCCAGCCCACCCAATGAGGACTGCCCCTCAGCTCACATGGGCCCATGTCAGCGCTCTCGGCTTAGAGTGAGGGACTCGGAGGTTATCCTGGCACCACCCTCCCGGGTCTAAGGCCTGGGGTGGGGCGGGGGACTTACTTCGACGGGAGCTCTTCCGCCTCCAGCTGGAGCGCCGGACCCCGGGCAAAGCTGCGTCCACAGCATCTCCATTGCTCACCACGGCCGGCACCCTGTGGGCCGAGACACAGTGCCGGTGAGCCAAAAGGGAGAGGGACAGAGCTTCTGGTGGCAGGCGAGACAGAGAAAGCCTGCTCTTGAAGCCTCTGGCAACCCCTCAGCAGAACAGTAGAGCTCTCATGATGGGCAGGGGCAGGCTGAGTATGAGAGCCTCTGGCCCCCGAGGCCATCAGTCAGGAAGCTTTGGAGGCTCTGGACAAGCCCCTTCCTCGTCTTTAGAAGGCACCACAGGCCGACCTGCTGCTTTAACCACATAAAGATCACATGTGTCCCAGTGGCCAAGGCCAAGTGCTCCCCAGGCACAGGTTCATTGAGAACCCCCATCTCCCCCTGGTTTGCCCACAGGGAGCTGGAGGCCAGGGCTGGGGGACCTGCCTCCTGGGAGAAACGAGGACTTGCAAAGGTTTGCAGAACCACAAGTGGGAGACAGAGCTTAATCCCCCACACACCTGAGAAGGGGCTGGACTCAGGCACTCACTTCCTGGGAGCAGGCATGCAAAAGGAGACTGGGGATACAGCAGACCCCACTCGGACCAAGTGATCACATGACCCTCTCCAGTGGCGTCACTCAGACACCACCTACCCCTGACAGGATGCAACACGAGGAGGGCACCTACCTCTGCAGTTTTCTTACCCAAGCCCATAACCCCAGTCCAACCAGGAGAAAAACACCAGATGAGCCCAGACTGGGGGACACTCTATAAAATACCCACCCATCACTGCTCAATGCTGTCACGATCATAAAAACCAAGAGAAACCTGAGAAGCTGTCACAGACCAGAGCAGGCTAAGTGACACCTACGTGCAAGCTGGGATCCTGGATGGGATCCTGGAGCAGAAAAGGACACGGGAAGAAACCAGATGAAGTCTGGAGTTTAGTGAATGGTTTCTTAGTTTTGACAAATGTTCCCTGGTCACATAAGATGCTAACAACGAGAAAGCGGGGTGAGGGGTCAGTAGAACTCCATGTGCTACTTTCCTGTAAATCTGGAACTAGTCCAATTGAAAGAGGGGTGTGTGTGTGTGTGTGTGTGTGTGTGTGTGTGTGTGTGTTTTAAAGCCCACGCTCAAAACACAAGGGGCACATCTGCCCATCCAAGAGGGTAGAGGCCTCCAACTGTCCAAGACAGAAGCCATTGAGGTCAAGACTTGACTTGAACTTCCTGGGACCTGAGCCCTGAGCCCTTAGTAGAGGATGGGGTGGGGGAGATGACACCCAGGACAGTGCAGGGAGAAGGGAGGGAGGAGAAGGAATAACACTCCTGTGAGTGGGCCCTTGGCCTCCACCCTCCCTGCTCTGCAGGCAGCAGGCAGAGGGACCCGCCCAAGATCATGCTGCCTGTGAGGGGCAGAGCCAGACCGTGGAGCCCACTTGCCTGGCCCCGAAGCCGGGTTCTTACGACTGCATCTCAGGTAACAGAGCCCAGGCAACTGTGATCGTGGAAATGTCTGTGCTGCCCCCTGAGCCTCACGTGGCTGCTGGGCACTTGGGATGTGGCTGGTGGGACTACTGTGACTAAGGAACTCAATTTTATTTTAAACAGCTCTAAGTGGCTAGTGGCCACTGTACAAGACAATGCAGGTCTAAGTCACCTATTGGAGAAGCTAATCTCAGCTCCAGTTTCACAGCCAGACGTCAGCAGTGTCGCCCTGGGGTGCGGGACTCAGTCCTCGGGTAAGGCTTTCCACCAACAGGAAGTAAATGCCAAGAGGGGGAGGGGCTGGCCTGCACGAGGAGGGGCTGCTGGGATGAAGGGAACCACGTGAGCCTCAGTCCCTACCAGCTGCTTCCGTGGGCCAGCGCCTCCTCAGACGGGACACCTCGAAGGTGGTGGAGACAGCCACTCCGAAACGCTCAGGCAGAACCCGACCGTTCCAGCCATCGTCAACGTGAGAGTCAGGCAGAGTCTGTTTGAAAGTTTGCTTTCATCTCTCCCCCTTCCCTCTCTAAAAGAAATAAATAAAATCTTAAAAAAAAAAAAAAAGCCCTGGCTGGCGTAGCTCAGTGGATTGAGCACAGGCAGTGAACCAAAGCATCACAGGTTTGATTCCCAGTCAGGGCACATGCCTGGGTTGCAGGCCATGGACCCCAGCAACTGCACATTGATGTTTCTGTTTCTCTCTCTCTCTCTCTCTCCCTCTCTCTCTCTCTCTCTCTCTCCCCCTTCCCTCTCTAAAAGAAATAAAATCTTTAAAAAAAAAAAAGGTTTGCTTTCAGACATTAACTGTGACAGCTGGTGACCAATACGACATACCTGTGAGGTGCTGCTTGCTCTGCTCTGCCTATACAGGGGCGGGCAAAAGCAGGTTTACAGCTGGAATACCGTACAGATAACACAATCATTAACTAATAATAACAAGAATAAACTCTGTTTCGCATACTCACAAATGTAGACCTCCTTTTGCCCTCCCCGGCATTTGCGTGTCTCATTGCACAGCAGCGCATATTAGGTGTCGCCAGCCTTGTGCCACGGATGGGGAAACCGGGGCTCGCAGGGACTTGACGACCTACCGGCGTCACTCGCTGCCAACACAGGGAGCTGGGACCCAGAGCCCCGGCTGTCTGCCGGCAAAGTCTGTGCCCTTTCAACCAGGAGTAGGGAACTTACGTTTAAATGCTGACTGAGATCACAGATTCACCATGACACAAGGTCACTGCACCTGGCGAGACTTTTTAGCATTGTGGCTGTTTTTTTTAAGGGACAAATAGCACTCAGCATAGAGTCAGAAACACAAGTTCAAGTCTTCGTCCCAAAGAAATCGTGAGGGTTCTAGGTATTTCTGAGCTGGACATTTTGCCATGAACACTTTCACCACAAAACTAACTAGCCATAAGGCAACCTTGCCGTAAAAAGGGATAAAATGCAGTTCATTTGTTGTTGGTGGTTTCATTTCTCCACTGACGAGTCAGCCGCCTTTGGCAAAGTAACGATGTATGCGGGCCACTTGTCGATTGGCTCCATTTCTCCATTGACAAATGGTGGGGGAAACGGTGGAACAGGGGTGCTCTTCAAACAGTTTGCACTTCTTCCAGACAACCACCCGCCCCGCGGTCGGCTGCTTATTTTGAAAACACGCCGCGTCGGGAGGAGAGGAAAGGGTGCACCGAGAGCCGCCTTGGAGGGCGCAGAGCTGAACCCGCGTTTCCCACGGGATGCGCCCAGGTGCTCAGATGCGACCCACCAAGTGCAACCAGGTGCTTGCACAGGACTGCCGTGAATCCACACACCTTTTAAATAGACTCAGATCTTTTGTGTTTCTCAGTAGCCTTTTCAATTCTGCTATTCATTTTTTATTATTTATTGATTTTAGAGAGAGAAGGGAGAGAGAAACATCAATGTGTTGTTCCACTTAGTTATGCATTCATTGGTTGATTCTTGTTCGTGCCCTGACCGCTGATCGAACCTGCAACTTGGGTGTGACGGGACGACGCTCTAAACCACTAAACAACCCGGCCAGGGCCTGTTACTCATTTTCATATCCCTCCTTTGTTTGTCACGATTTTATCTCTCTCATGGCAAAATTGCCTTATAGTCAATTAGGTACGTGGTAAAAATGCTCGTGGCAAAAACATCCATGGCAAAGAGGCTGCAACAAAAATACTGGGCGTGCCTCGTGACGCCCAGCTGCTGGTCAGCAGTGCAGGTCAGCCAGAGAATCCCCGAGAAGGCCCTGGGCAAGCTCTAAAGACGGCGTCAAGGGGCAGCGGGACTGGGTGGGTATTTTTGGCTGAGGTCAGGCAGCTTTCGCAGGGACCTGGAAATACTTCATGACATACGAAAATCCAGGGTGGGGCTGCAAGCATGAGCCTCTGGGCTGTGCATTACCAGAACACAGCACACTTAATTTTAACTAACCTCATTCGAAATAGCCACATGTGGCTCGTGACCATCATACAAGACAGCACAGAGCTCAGCCGCCTGCACCGTTGGAGAAGCTAGTCTGGGCTCCCTTCCATGGAGCGGCCAGCCCGGGTGCCGGTCCCGGCTTCCTGGGCTGAGGAGTGGGGGTCCCACAGCACAGAGAAGTCACCTTCACGCCCACCCGCACTGCCCCCATGGCTGAGGCAAACAGAGACCAGGGGAGAGAAGAGACCAGTGCCTGTGGGTGGGCAGGTCTTCCTAGGGCGGCCGGAGACCACCACGCACCCGCCCCCCCCCGGTATCTACCTACTCTGCACCCAGCCTGTGTTAAATGCCTGGACCAAGTGCATGTCTTATTATGACTATTTCACAAACAGTCAAGTCCCTAGCCCCAGGCCACCTGGCCCGCAGGTGACAGAGCTGAAATTTGCCCGCAAAGGCTTGCTCTGACACAGGCTCTGCTGCCCCCAGACTGGACTTGCCCAGGCAGATGCAGATGAAGGAAAAGGCCTCCCAGGCAAGGGAGGAAACGGGCCTGGCAGGAAGTGAGCCCAGGATGCCTCCTCCCACCTTTTGCCCCATCCAGCCAAAGCTACTGGCCCACCCTGTACTCACAGGGCCAGGGGTGGGGGGCGGGGGGTGCTGTGGGCAGCCTCTCCCAGCTGCTGAGGGACTGGGAAGTCTAATTCTCCCTGTAAGCAAACACTCCATCTGGGGCCTCCCCAGATAATAAAAGAGCCATAAAAAGCAATAAGAGGCCAATTAGCTCACCCTTATCTGAGCTTCCTGCACGCTGAGGCCTCTCGGCTTGCACAGGAGAGAAAGGCTGGCGACTAAGATGACAGCAGACTTACAAGGTAGGGCCACCGCTCACCGGATATAAAGCAAAGGTGCCAAGTCTACGGAGAGGGACTGAACATGAGAAGGGTGATGAAAAGGAGGCGGCGGGGGGGGCAGACAAAAGGACCTCTCCCAGGCGCCCAGTGACAGGGCTCACCAACCAGACCGCGGTCAAGTGCCCCAGAAGGTACCACGGCGCTCAGCGCACTTTCTGTGCCCGCCTCCTGTGTCACCAGTAACAAACCAGAGACAAGAGGGGAGTGAGCACCCTATGACAGCGAGGACCTGCCCTGTGCCGGTCACCCCGTTCCTTCAGCCTTGGCCCACGGTGGACGCTCAGTGGGGGTCGGTGTCCCCCGGCCCCCAGCCTATTTTAAAGACAAGAAGCCCCATGGCTGCAGGTGCAGGCCCCAGGTTCTCAGCGGATCTCGACAACAACAGATCCCACAGGGTCCCTTCCCAGAGCCTGCAGAGTGGGGGTGGTCAAGGAGAAGACCCCCAAACCCAGAACGGTCTGAGGATTCCTCTCTGGGACCCCGCACGCAGGGCATTCCGGGGCCTTTTCCAGGACAAGGTATGACTAATGTGGAGGGGGGAAATTCCACCTTTGGCGAATACAGAGGACCAGAACAACCTTTGCCTTATAAGGCCCTGAGCAAAGCCCAGTCAGTGGCATCACTCAGAGGGCTGCAACAGAGGGCCCGCCCAGGGGGGCCTGCTCAGAGCAGCACCCCGCCCCCCGCCGAAACTCCCCCTCACCACCATGTCCACTATCCCCAAGTCCGAGAGACACAAAGGGAAGGCAAAAACGTTACACCCAGATGAAGCCACCTTCTCTCTAGTTGCTGTGACATGTTACAGCCAGAGGGTCTGCTCGCATGATTCCAGGGTCCATGGCAGCTGCCCAGGCCCCTGCCCGGGTGGTTCTGACCCTGGGGTCCAGAGGGGCCCCGGCACCGGTGTCTTTAAAGCTCCCACTGGGTCCAATGTGTAGCTGGGGTTGATAACCGGGGCTCATGGGCTTGAGGTGTGATGGGAACACTCTGGAGCAAACAGGCCTGGATCGAACCACAGCTCTGCCACTTGGCCCCGCACAGGGACAATCACTGAACATCTGGGCGCTGTCGTAGATGGGGCAAATAATCGATTCACTCCCTACTGGGGGGACTAAATGAGATGATGCAGGTAAAGCACTTAGCTCTCTCTGTGCCTCAGTTTCCACAGCAGTGAAATGGGGCAGCGATACCTCCTTCCTCTCAGGGTTCTGCTAAGCAGTGACTAAGACGGCATATGAAATACTAAGCACAGGGTCTGACACACAATCGATCCTCCTGGTGTGCTACTTCCCCTCCCCATCCTGTCCCCCACCCCTCCTCCAGTTCCAGAGTCCCCGTGTGCATCCATCTCCTCACGCTGCGGCCCGGCCACCCCTCACATCCGGAAGGGTTCCAGGACCCAGTGTGCCTGCCTGTGCCACCCCACCATGGTCACACGTCACTTTCTGCATTAAGTAGGAGTGGTGAGGAGTCCCCAGGGGAAATCTGGAAGGGGCCCCCTCCCGCAGCATCCGCACCACAGCCTGCCCCCACCACCATGGGGAGTGAACACCCAGGGCCCCCGGGGAACCATCTCAACCCAGGAGCCTGGCCCCACAGCCCCAGAGGCTGACCCAGACCGCCCACGCCTCTGGCCTGCTGCTCTGTGGTGCACACGCCTTCCTCCCTGACGTCTCCAGAGCACCGGGCACGACAGGCTGTGCACAGGCGCTGCACCCTCAGCGGTAACTTATCAAGGACCCTGCGGGGCTCTGAAGAACGCAGGTTCCCATGGGAAAATGCTCACGCTATGTAATTAGGTCACAAAGTGAGCCATGAAACAGTATGTGTAATAAAACCGCAGTTCTATAAATATATGTATACTCGTATATGTGCATAGCAAAGCAGCTGGGCAGAAACACACAGTGGCAGAGTTGAAGCTTGCTCTTAGTCTATCATTTTCTGTACTTTCCAACTTTTCTACAATAAATATGCATAACCACTACGAAGGAAAAAGGAGAGAGGGAGGGAGAGAGAAGAAGAGAGGAAGGAAGGAAGGAAGGAAGGAAGGAAGGAAGGAAGGAAGGAAGGAAGGAAGGAAAGAGAAAACCTATCTAAGGTAAGTGATGCGCTGGCCAGCATGGGTCCCTGTGCTCTGGAGTCCCGCTCCAGGCAGGCCCGCGCCCTTTGGGGACAGTGATGAAGAGCAGCTCGCTGACTGAGCATCTGTCCTGACACCTCATTTCCTCCTCCCAAGGGCTTCATCAGGTGGGTCTATTGTTCTGCTTTACAGGGAGGAAATGTAGCAGATATGGTCCTGAGTCAAGGAGCTGATCTGCAGGGGAGCTGACACAGAGGGCGGGTGGGGTCCAAGCCAGGTCTCCGTGGGAGAGGTTGGAGGACCGGTTCTGGAAGCAGACTGGGCTCTGTCTCGTCTCAGCCCTGTGACCTCGGGCTGATGACAGGCCCTCTCGGCACCTGTTTCCGCATATGTACATGGAAATTGTGATGGGCCCGCCTATGAGAGAGGACTGATGAGATAAGGCAGCCAAGGCTCTTTGAACCCAGTACAGTGGATAAGTACAGATTACAGGCAGACGTTCATTATCTGTCTCTAGAGCCCATGCATACACCCGGCAGGGCACGTGCGAAGAACTCAGCCCTGCACTGAATGTCAGCCCCCCCACCCCCACCCCCACCCCCATCCAAGGGCAGGGACTGTTTGCCTGGGTCACCACCTCAGGGCCTGCCACCTCACAGGCGCTCAGTAAGGATGTGCATGATAAGAGCATCAAGGATGGAGGTCAAGGGCAGGGAGGACAACCAGCCAACAGAACACTGACCAAGGGCAGCCCCAGCCCTGTCCTGGGTGGACAGGGGAACTTTGCAGGAAAAGCAAATGGAGACCCTGACCTCAAGCTGTCAGCCCGGGTGCCAGCCCAGCCCCCGGACCAGTGGCTGCATCTCCTGGGGTCTGCACTACGGGCCCTGTAATAATTCCCTCTCTCCAGGACCGTCGTGTCAAAGTATTGCTCTTACTCCTATCACTGCTGGGACAAACTACCACAAACTTAGTGACTTACACAATGCAAATTTATCATCTGACGGCTATGGAGGGAGGTCCGATGTCCGGAATGGGTTTCACTAGACTAACGGCAGGGCAATGGCAGTGCTAGACTCCCTCTGGGGGCTCCGGGAAAGAGTCCCCCCCTTATCTTTCTCCAGCTCCTGCAAGCAGCCTGGACCCCTTGGCTTGTGGCCCCCTCCTCCATCTTCAAAGCCAACTGCAAGGCCTCCTCAGTGTTTCTTGACTCTGACCCTCTGGCCTCCCTCTTACGGGGACACCTGCGAGTCCATTGGGTTGACCGGGACAATCCAGGAAAGCCTCTCTCTTTCAGATCCCTAAGGTAATCACATCAGAAAGTCCCCTTGCCAGACAGGGTAACATTTCACAGGTTCCAGATATTGCAACGTGGACATCTCCGGAGGAAGGCAGTGACGTCATTCTGTCTACCACAGTTATGAGAATGCAAATGAGATGAGTGCGGACAGGCCGCATAAACTGTGAAGTCCGTGCATGTGAGAGCTGTTGGTGTCGCCTGTGCCAGGAGCCAGCAATAGCAGCTGCAGGAGGCACAGCCCTCCTCCTGCTCCAGGGATCCGGGATGGACCTCACAAGCTTCCGAGAGGGTCCTCATGGTCACAAAAGAGTAGGGTGTACCTTTTCTGGGGGAGAGACCGTGAGGCCTCTACACTGGGTTCCCAAAGGGCCTGTGATCCAAAGGCCAAAGCTCTGGTGTGGAAATCCACTTAACCGGGGTGGAAAAGTAGAAAAAGCAAAAGTACAGCTTTTCCACTTTAGGAACTGGTGAGGGGCCACAGAAGGTCTTCCATGAGGGATCCCATGGTGGGGAGCTGACCCCTGCCCGGCCTCAGGTCCCACATGGGCCCTGCAGGATGGGACACAGAAGGCTATGGGCACTTGGGATTTGGGAAAATGGCAAGTTTAAGGCCAAGCCCCAGGTTCCAAACAACCCCAGGCTGGGTCTGCAGCAATCCGGAAAACCTTGAGTGCCCCAGGGAGAATTTCCTCGGGGGGCTGGGAGCCACTCCAGCCTTGTCCAGCTGTTCCCCATGCTCCCCTCCTACAGGCCCCAGGAGCCACAGGGCCCCGGCCAGGCTGCAGGCAGGCGCTCCAGCCTGTCTCTGCCCTGTGCAAACGCTGCTTCCCGAGCCCAGCCTCCTCCTGGCCTGACCCTGTTGGCACCTGATGCGCCCAGGGACGATGGGCTCCTTGACCCTTCTGGGAATCCAGCTGCCCACCTGCTTCCCTCAGGGTCCAGGTCCAGCTGAGAGATGCTGGCCAGTGGGCAGCATCGTCCATCTTGTCTGCATAAGCCCAGGAAGGGGCAAAACTGGTACCTCCCGGGGGCCCCTGTGAGCCGGGCCAGGAGCCAAAGGCCTGACCCAACAGGAAATGCTGAGGGGGCAGGGGCCCCTCTGGGGTGGCAGCAAACTGGGCAGGGAAAGCAAACAACTCCGCAGGAGGCCAGAGTGCACAGCCGTGTGCTGAGTGGGGGTGAAAGGTGTGGGTTGAGCCCAGGGAAACATAGGAAGCCAGCGACCACTGGGCGCTCGGGGCTGCTCCTCCAGCCACGGTTCCCCCCTCGAGGGCAAGGGCTGGTTGTGAGTGCACTAGCCGCAAAGGCCACCAGGAAAGGCCAACCCTGCAGGCTCCCAGGGATGGCTGGGGGGTCAGCCGGGCTGAGCTCCCGCCCTGCCACTTACCAGCCCTATGAGATCTTGGGTAAACTACCCCAACTCTCTAAGCCTCGGTTCCTAATCTGCCACATGGAAGCCATCAGCAGTCCCCGTCTCAAGGGCTGCAGTGCCCAGGAGACGAGATCATGTACGGGAAGCACTCAGTAAGTGGCAGCCAACACCATCAGTGCCAGCAGGATCGGGGACTCTGACAGTGTGGCCTCACGCCACTGATCCACTCCCTTCCCACTGGCCCCTGTCAGCTGCCACAGTCAGAACCCAGGTTAAGAGATTCCATTTCCATGCTGCCTGTGTTCTGTTTGCTTTCACAGAGACACTGAAAGTCCCCTGTCGGACCCACTCACCCATCCTTCTGTCCATCAGTACCCATCATTCATTCCACAGGGATGTCCTCGGCACTCACCCTGCGCCTGGCTCCGTGCTGAGCCTCGAGGACAAGCGTGCAGCTGCCAGCTGTCCCCAGGGGGCTGGCCTGCAGGTGGGGAGACACCTCCTCGCCCCTCTACCATCCCAAGGCCTCAGCTCAGGCTGCTTTTACTCTGCTCCCACTGTAAGAGAAGGGGCCTCCCCCAGAACCACACACACAGACAGTACTGAGGCCACTTGGCTTGGCTCCCCAGTTGGGGTCCACGGAACACCCCTAATGCTCAAAACTACTGTCCCAAAAGCTATAAAGCACCTCTCAGCTTGTGCTAGAAAGCAAAGTTCTGAAGTAAACACACTAACAATCAGATCATTCACAGGGAGCCATCTGCACCCCCCACCATGAGCCAAAGTCCAAAGTCCTGGTTCGGACCTGGAGCCCGTTCGGCTCCTGGAGGGGAGCAGAGTGGCCCACACCTGGCCTCCCGTCAGAGTGGCCCCGGGTCTAGTCTCCGCTCTGAATGAACACACGCTATCTATACGAAACCTTGGCCACCTGACCGCTCTGAGCCTCAGTTTCCCACCTGTGGCATGGGTAATGACAGTGTCCACTTCCTAGAGACAGGAAGAGTACATGGGCCTGGGTATTTAGCCCAGTGCCTGGTACACAGGAAACAGCATCATTATTGTCACTATTATTTGTGGCTATTTTATCATCATCATCATCATCATCTGATCACAGATGTGTCCTATCGAGGAAAGAAAAAAGAACCTCAGGTTAGCTGAGCGCCTTTAAGGCTGTCTTCACCCAGCAGCAGAGGCTCACTCCTTGGGAGTGTTGAGCAGGGTGGCCCAACCCTAAAACTCACCGCACAGGCCTCAGCATAACACACCCAGCAACGCCAGCAGCTCTGTTTACCCCATAGCAGCCTAGCTTCCTCCTCTGGGCAGCCCAGCCCAGCAGGCAAAGGGACTGGGAAGTCCATGGGCCTGAACGCCAGAGACAGACCTCACACCCCAGACCTCACTGCTAACCAGCCTCAAGTGTCCCTGTAACCGCCCACCCGGCAGGTGTAACCCCCTTCCCTGCACAGACTCCCAGGGCTGGTGAGAGCCAGACCATACCCAGGTCTGTCTGGTTCCCAGGGGGCAGGGCCAAACCAGCTCCTTCTAAAACCAAACCTAAACCAGGACTCAGAATAACAACAGCAAATACGTTCAGAGCAGCCAGGATGTACCAGGCAGACAAAGCACTGGATAAATGCTAACTCATGCATGCCCCACAGACCCCGTTTTCCTAGTTAACTAGTGCACACCCCATAGACCCCATTTTACTAGTTAAGAAAGTGAGGCTGAGAACAGGAAGCCACTTGCCCGGGGACACCCAACTAGTGAGCAGCAGAGCGAGACTTGAAGCCAGTTCTGTGGCTCAGACCCCGAGCTCCCAGGCCCCCCCCGGGAGGCTGGCCCCCAGCCCTCACTGTACCAACCTCGCTCCGGCCACCAGCTGGGAAGTGGGGGTTCTGACTGGCGCTGCCACCCTCCCTCCAAGAGCCCTGACAGCAGGGAGGTCGCTGTGAGGCGGCAGCTCTGCGTGGATCTGGGCAGTTACTCTCTACCTGTACTGTCCAGAGCCTCTTGGGAGGTCAGGTGGGCCCCCGGGCAAAGCCTCAGGGCCATTTCCAAACCTGGGGCAGGGGCCATGGAGGAAGAGCACTCACAAGAGGCGAGATGCCCTCCACCGGAAGATCTGTTTTTTAAAGCAGAGTCTGCTTGGTGACTACCTTTAGGGGAGTTTCAAAAGAAACTCAAGATTCTTTCCTGTCTCTTGGGTAAGAAGGAGGAGGAACTTGATCTGGATAGATTCGCCTCCCAGAGGACTCGAGAGTGGAAAATCACCACCCAGGGAAGGAGCTAGAACTTAGGGAAATGAAGGCCTGGAAGGGAGGGAACGAAGCTGGGAGAAGGGTGGAGAGCACTGGACAAGGAGTGAGGGGGCCACCATCTCCCAGGCTGTGGCCTTGGGCAAGTCCCGCCCCTCAGCCTCCTGAATAAAACTAGAGGGCTGGAACGGAGCCTCTTCAGACTCCTGCTGTGGTCAGTGCTCTGTAGCGTCTCCCGTCCCACCCAGGCCCACCCAAGCGTGATCTTTATTCACACCTGATGCTGGTAAGACTCCAGCCCTGGCAATCCAGGCCCAGCCCAAGGCAGTGGGCATACCATCTCTGCCCCTCCCGCCCTGTCACACTGGAATCATCCAAACTGGACCGGCGGTGGGGGCAGAAGCAAACACGGTGTGTGTGTGTCATGCTTCCCACAGTCCGTCTCACTTATTCCCCAGGATGCTTCAAGGTGGATGGTATTATGTCCATCTTATTCAATGGGGTAACTGGGACTCAGAGAGCTTCACAGGCAGCCCAAAGCCACCCAGTAGGGAGGGGCTGAGTGGGGACTTGAACCTGCAGGCCTCCAGCCCTGGTGTCTCCTGGAGATGGTGTTCAAGGGCACTCGGGTTGCAGGACTAGAGGCTGTGCCGTGGGGCTGCAGGCAGAGGGACTGGCCTCTTTCAGGAACACCGGGCCCCCCTGAACTGCCCTGACCAGTGGGCTGATGACAACAACGCACTAGGCAGCAGCTCCGGGACCACTGGGTCACAGCCCCAGTGGGACCAGCACCAGACACACGATCTGGCTGCAGATTCATCAGGTCCCCAGGACACACGGAGGGGAGGCAGGCAGGGCAGGCGCTGGATTGCTGTGCTCCTGACCTCAAGGGTGGGAATAGGGGTGTCTGGGAGGCTGGCCCTGGGGGGTGGGGCGCGTACTTCCGGCCTCAGTCACCTCCTCCATGTGGACGCCCCTCCCATCCCTGCCGCGTCCCCACCAGAGAATTTACGCTCATTCCTCAGCCAAGAACCCCTCCCGGCTTCCCTCGGGCCACTGCCCCAGTGCCCTGGGCACTCCTGCGTCCTACACTGAAGCGTCTGCCTCCTCCACCAGACTGGGAGCTATGCTCCCAGCCCACCGGGAGGGCTATAATCCTGGGAGATCACAGCCATCTCTGGGACTCCCCAGTCCCAGAAAAGGACTGCTGATTCATTTCTGGTCCCTAATCAGGGCAGAGAAGCTGGCTCCCACTTGGGGCCTTAATTACACAGGGTCCTCCCACTCCAGGTGACAAATGAACACGTACAAGGACTTGCAGGGACACAGATTTGAATCCAGTACTGCCTCCTGCTCCAGGTGCCCAGGGTCACATCTGCCTCTGGGAGGCCTCCTGCTGTGCAACACCTACCTGAGAATTAGTCACCAACCCCCTCACCTGGAGGACAAAGGGAGTCTCAACCCCCCCACCAAAATGGCTGCCCCTGGCCACACACCCCAGGGCCTAAACCCCCCACTAGCACTTCCCTTGGATGAGGATTCCCTAAGCGCCTGCCCGAGTTCCTAGAGACGGACAAAGAGCAGCAGGCCTCCAGCACCCAAATGCACCATGCAGCCCAGGCTGACTTGCTGAAGACCCCAAAGGGAAGGGTCAGGGCCTCGACCTGGGGCCTGCTGAGATGCTGGGCCTCTTACCCAATAGCGCGCTCTGCTAGGAAGGGGGCAGTGACCCACTTTACAGATAAGAAAGACCAAAGCCCAGAGGACCGTGACTCACGCAAGGACCCAGAGCCAGTACTAGGGCCAGCGTCAGACACAGGCAATCATCCCCAAATCCAGGCTTTTAACCATTAGGATATCCTGCCCCAGACAGGCTCCCAGGGGGAGAAGGACAGGGTCCCTGCCAGCAGTCACAGGAATGGGGACGGTATTGGCAGAACAAACGGCGATGGTGAAGACAACTGGGCCAGGCACTGCGCTGAACCCCAGAGAGCCGGTTCATTCTCAGCCACAGCCCAGTGCACTGCAGACTTTACTGTCTCCATTTGGCATGTGAACAGACTTATCTTTGGAGAATTCATATGACTTCTCAAGCCATACAGCAAGTGGCAAGGGGCAGAGTCAGGTTCGGGAGCTAGTTTGCCTTCTGCTATTTCAGAGGCGTGTGGGAGAAACAGAGAGAGAGAGAGAGGAAGAAAAGGAAGGAAGGAAGGAAGAAAAAGGAAAGGAAAGGAAAGGAAAGGAAAGGAAAGGAAAGGAAAGGAAAGGAAAGGAAAGGAAAGGAAAGGAAAGGAAAGGAAAGGAAAGGAAAGGAAAGGGAAAAGAGAGAGAGAACAAACATGAGTTTTAAGGACTGACCTCTTCCCTCAGGCCTGGAGACCTGTAAATCCGTTCCTTCTTAGCCTAACACCTGCCATGAGCCATTTCAGCTGCAGCTCCACCCTTTCCCACACCTCCTACCCAGCGTCTCCTCTTTCTCCAGCCACCAAAAAACACGCACGGAAGAAGGCTCACTTACTGCGTCTGGGACGGCGCAGCTGCTGGGTCTGGGTCTGCGGGGAAGAGCAGGAGGAGAGCCCGTCAGGCCGGAGGCTGGCCCAGTGGACTCCCCGGGGTGCAGGAGACAGGGCCCAGCCGGCCTGGGCGCCTACAGAGCCCGCCTCCCTTCCCCCAGCCTCTTCACTGTCATCCAGCTCCCCTACCTGTCCTGCCTGCACCGCCCCCACCCCCACCCCCGTGGCCCACATCCCAACTCCAGCCAGAACCAGTGGCCCTGCCTGCTCTTGGCCTGCCCCCCACCCCCAGCTCCTCAAGGAGTCCCTTGTCCCCAAGCACGCAGGAAGTTCCTGCTAGTCTGGTCCCCGGCCTCTCCCAGAGGACAGACTCAAGAGCCCAGAAGCTGCCATTTAACACCAGCCTTATCATGGCCTTCCCGCCCCCAGGGCTGGGGACTCTACAGTCCTCTGGGAGGCGGCTTCTCTGGCTAGTGTGATTCCCTGGGAGAAGCTGCTGGTGGCGGGGGAGGGGGGGCGCTTCCATTTACTGTGTGCCAAAGGGCACCAGATGCTGCAGGAATGCTAGGAATCCTAGTTCCCAGGGGAGGCAAAAGAATGCAGCTTCTTCCCAATGGCTTCTCCCTTCCTGCTTTCTGGGGACAGCAGAGGGACCAGAGGCATGTCTGGGAGCCTGGAGCTTCCACCCCCACCCAGAGGCCTGGGAACGGGAGGACCTTACCAGTGACAGGGGCGGAGTCCAAGTGGATCAGTGGGGCATCTGTGTCCTTCTCTGGAGCAACACTTGGGACACCCAGGCCAGCACGGGTGTCCTCGTCATCGTCACTGTCGTCAAACTGGAAGGCCTCTCCAGGGTCGTCCTCTGCCTCTGAGGAGGGGCCTAGGCCTCCTTCAGGAACCAGCTGATCTCCTGGAAGGTAGGAGGAGTTATTAGCGGGGCTGCAGGGTCTCAGGGTTTGGCCAAGCAAGAGATGATGACTGAAAACGGGCAAGCTGCTCTGCAGGTCTGAGCGAGGGACTGAGGGCAGTGCCCAGAGACTAGGTCAACCGCGCCCAGGCCTGACAGCCCTCCTGTGCCCCAGGGGCGCTGTGCCTGGGTTCGAGCTCCAAGCAGGACAACACACGGAGAGGAGGAGGAAGCAAGCCTCCGTGGTGCACGTGTGCCCGTCTATAATTGAATGCATGTCTTTCATATTCTTGTTTCCTATTTTCCTATTTTGTCAGCAAAGGGGCTTTTTAAATGCATCTGCGTGTGCGTATAAGCACATGCATGTGCATCTCCATGTGTGCATACACAGCGGTACGTTTTGCACGTGTGCAAATGAGCACGTGCAGGCTCATTCTGCACGCTGCACTTTATTCAGCCTGCAAGGCGGCAGAAAACACAGCTGCCTGGAGGTGTCTGGAGTGAGGGTACCAGCTCTCAGGGGCCAGGGTGCAGACTGGCTGGGGCGGGGCGGGGTGGGCATGCTCCCAGCACGGAGTTCCGCCCAGTGCAGCCTCACGCCCCGCTCCTCCCTCCTCAGAGACCCCATTCACAGCCCTGTCTCCTGCTGGCCCTCAAAGCTCAAGTCAAGCAAAGACTCCCAGGCCCCTCCCCCAGCCGCTGCCCTAACTAAATGAGGTCCTGTCTTCCTTCTCTGGGATCCCTTGTTTTCTTCATCTGTGAACGAGGAAGGATGTTTTGTGCCTGTTTGGGGACAGGTCCTGGCCTGGCCCCAGGTCGGAGCCCTGCAACTTTCGTAAACGAGTGAAGGAAGAGATTCTCTATCCTGAAGCCTAACAAGCCCTTGCCTTTCCAGCCATTTCTCCCAGCTAAGGTCCCCAGTCTTCTTCCCCAGAACCTGGAGCAGGACAGAACCTCAAGCATCCACTGAGCCCATCCCCCTCCCTCCTACAAACCTGCTCCCACACCAAAGGGCAGTGTGGTCTGGCTGTGAAAGTCCCCGAGGCTGACCCCCCCGTCCTGGGGCTGCCCTGGGTGGTCCTACTGCAGCTCAGACCACACAGCCAAGGGCGTGAGCTTTGGGCTCAGCCCGCCCTGTCTGGGCCCCCTTCCAGCTGTGCGTTCTGAACAAGTCACTTCGCCTCTCTGAACCTCGATTTCCTCCCCCGTAAGCTGGAGAATGAAAGCAGCCCCTGCCCCATGCGGCCGCTGCGCACGTGCACCAAGAGGCAAGTCGGTTTCTCAGCCTCGCCACCATCAACGTGGAGGCTGCATGGTCTTTGCTGGGGGGGACACGGTGGGTTTTGTAGTAGCACTCCTGGCCTCTGCCCAGAAGAAGCCAGTAGTAGTACCCTCTGGCTCTGACAACCAAAAATGTCTCCAGATACTGGCAAGTGTCCCCTAGGGGACAAAACTGCCCCCACTTGATAACTGCTGGATAGATAGAAGGCTTGGCATCGTGCCTGGTATTTGTGTTACATAACATGACCTGGTGTTGTAACAACTGCCCCTCCCAGCCTGCAATCCTGGAGGACAGGCCTGTCTGGTCCAGGTGTGCTCACAGGTGGATGATGTGGTGGATGGAGCAGAGAGATGGGTGGATGGACCCACAGACAGACAGATGGACAGATCCAATTCCAGCAGTCTCTCTGACCAGAAAAATCCAGTCTCTCCCCCACAGTGACCTGAGGCCTCCAGAGCAGAACATTTTAGGTGCAAAAGTACCAAATTCAAACAGCCCCTTCCTTTGCTGCTTGGCTGCAACAGAAACCCAGAGCTCACCCTCCCTCCCAACTTCCCCTGCGGGGTGATGACCAGATGGAGGCCACTGAGGTGGGAACCCAAGCCCCTCCCGGGAGCTCTGGGGACCCCATGGGTCAGCATCGGCAGGCGGACTCCTCCGGTCAGCGCTGCACCCAACACTGAGCGCCTTCTCCGGGAGGGAAGAAACAAACATGGTGCAGAGCCTGAAACGTACCCCGTGGTGCTCCCTGTGTAAGCCTCACGACCACCCCCGTTTCATGCAGCGATGCCACAGAGCCATCCAGAGCTCGAGTGACACGCCCTCTGTTACACAGCTAGTAAGTGGGGAGCCGCATTTGAACCCAGATCTGGCTTTGCTCACGCCCCACACTCTTCCCACTGAGCCCTGCTGCCTCATCCGTGAACCTGCGGCCACCTGGCCCGGGATGATGCGCTAACAAAGGCCATGCAGGGTCTGAGCAGTTTTCAAGTGACAGCTCCCCACCCACTGGTGGGTCACAAAATCAATGAGGGGATTCCCAGGCAGCAATTTTTGTTTATGAACTGCTAGTCTGAGGTAGTTTTAAATACTGCAATAGTCATAAAATCCTATTTAGTATTGCTTTTGATATTGTTTTTACACTTTTGTTTCAGTTAATATAGAGAACTTTCAGTTCCATGTAATGTATGTTTGCATCCCTATTCATGTGTGCATATGTATGTGGCGTGTGTGGGTACATGTGTGTGCATGCATGTGTTGGCACGTGTGCATGTGTGTAGAGCCTTCTACTGCTCTCACTCACTCCACTCCAGCCACACCGGTCTCCGTGCTGCACCATGAGTATGCCTCACGTGCTGGTGCTGCTGCCCCAGGACCTTTGACCTCTCAGCCCCAGGGTCCAGAACAGTCCCCCCAGGTGTCTCCCACTCTCACCTCCTTCTGGTCTTTACTCCACACCAGCTCCCAGCGAGGCTGCCCCGACCACAACCACCCACAGGGGCACTAGGGCTCCCTCTGCGCCTGGCTGCTTTGTTTTTCTCTGTGGCTCTTATAAGCACGTGACCCACCCTAAGTTCCCTTTCTCTTACTGTCTGTCCCCTGTGAGAAAAGAGTTTCCGGAGGGCAGGTGTGCTTGTCTTCAGGTGTGCTGCTTGTGATTGTTCCACTCACTGTTGTATGTCCGGCATTTGGTAGGCACCAAAAAATATCTGTTGAACACACACGCACACGCACACGCACACGCACTCCTGCTGTCATGTCTATGAGTTACTGTTTTAAGAGTTTCAAAAACATTGAAACAACTGACCACATAATCCCTGCCCACCACTTCTGGGCTACTGGATACAGGCCCTTCCTGACCGGAGTCGGGGGGCGGTGCTTCAGTGCCCTGGGTCCCTGTCCACTGGAACCTGCTGGGCAGGCAGTGGCAGGGAGGGCTTCCCTGCACGTGCGGCCGGTACCATGGCAGTGACCGCAGTTCCCCAGCCAGACCACACCCGGCGCAGGCTCGGCTCGCGAATACACCGGCTGTGAGAGTGTCCAGCTGGCTCGCCCCCCGAGTTGCGGTTTCCTCGTCCGAACAGTGAGCGCAGTGACCGCAGCTACCCTGCAGTGCGGTTGGGAGGACGGAATGAGCTAGCACTCGTAAAGCGCCAGGTGTGTGCTCGCTGAATGTGACCTATTCTTACGATGATGATTCAGCTTGTCGTCACTGTCATCGAATCCTCATTGCCAAGATTATTCCTGCTGCCCTGAGCCGCAGCCCAGTCCTTGACCCTGGGTAAGGTGGGCAGGCCCTCCCGCCCCACAGGCCAGGCCCAGACCGTGTCCAGGGACTCAGGTCATCTCTGCACCCTCCCCTGATCGATGGCTTCCGTCAGCCCATCCATCAACACAGGCACGCCTGCGTCCAGTGGACTGTTCCCGGCAGCCTCCGGGTCAGGAGGTTCACAGCGAAGCAAGACATGGCCCTTGACATCCAGGAGCTCACTGCGGGGGAGGGCAGACACGACGAGAGGAAAACATCAAACTGCAGAGACCAAGCCGGGGCAGAAACAGAGGAGGGGGCTCGGGCCAGCCGGGGCCTCGGGCACCAGGCTGCGCTGCACAGAGCCTTGAAGGATGAGCAGAGATCGGACAAGCCCAGGTGGGGAGAGGTGCTCCAGGCCGGGGCGCAACAGGTGCGGAGAGCAGACACCGAGGCGCCCAGTGGGGCAGGTGAGCAAGGATGAAGGGGCTAAAAGGCAACTGGAGAGGTGTTTCAGGCGATCTGAAGCTCTCAAAAAGTAAGAAAATGGCCCTGAGCCTGGCTCGGCCAGACGATACCGGCCAGCAACATCAGACAGAGCCGGGACGAGAGGCGGCCATCAAGTGTTTCTTGAATAGAACTGAATGGACCTCATCATAAAATGGCTTTGTTCTCACTTTCCAGGCCTGGCCCCTTGGTAGGTAGGAGAAAGAATGCAAGGCGACCATGGCAGCAGGGGCCGAAGAGAAGGCATCCTGGGACCCAAAGTCACGGTCATGACCGAGGAGATGCCCTTGTCCCTAGTGCTGCTCCCAGGCTCCTAAGACCCAGGCAATCAGACCTCACCCCTTATCAGAAGGAAAAATCCGGAGGCCCGTCCTGGATAATTGAGAGCTAAGCTGAGCCCCTCCCACCCACCCAGATAGCTGGCACAGCCGGAGCTGGCCGCACATACCCTTGAAATTCCTGGACACGCCCCGTCGTCGGGACAGCCAACCCCAGTGAGTGCAGGAGGTGGGGACCCAGGAAGTCACCCCTGTCGTAGAGAAGGCAGGTCCGCTGTGCTGACCCCCACCCTTTGGAGGGGAGCACGGCTCAGGGCAGAGCACGCACAGCACAGGTAGCATCCGGTCAACACCCCACGGCGCTAACAGCCCCCATTCATTGGGTGACCAATCACCGCACGCCTGCGCCTTACCTGTATTTAAGCCTTACAACAACACGAGGGAGGGTGTCATCATCATCCCCATGTTCGTGGGTGACTCGACGGAGACACCCAGTCATTCAGGTGTCAGTGGCGGGGTCAGGCTGATGAGAAAGCCCTTTCCCATTACCACTCTGCTACTTGCCTCCCCCAGGGCGGGCGAGAGGACAAGAAGCCAGGCCCCATGGGTGACACAGCCTGCGTCCAGCCCCTCCGGGGTGCGGCCTGGATTCTGCCAGTGTCTGAGGCCCCACTGCCTGGGGTTGCCAGATAAAATACAGGATGTCAAATTGAATTTCAGATGGACAACAAACCATTTTTTTTAACGTAAGTATTTTTGTTTGTTTGTTGCCAACTCTGGAAGCAGGTGGCCTGACCTTAGCACCTTCGCAGATACCCCTCCCCCTCGATCCCTGGGTCTCCGCCCTCAGTTCATAAACTTCACCCCCCAGCACACGTCAGTCCCCAGATGGGTTCCACCTGTCCTTCCGAGGGATTTTAGGGACGGGGGAAGAATCAACCCCCGCCCAGAGCCCACTCTGTGGGAAGGGAACCATCATTTCCCTGTGGCAGACAAGGAAACCGAGGCAGAGGGATGACGTCGCTTGCCCAAGGGCACACAGCTAACCACCAGCGGAGCCGGATTCCCTGCCCCTACCCCCCCACCCCGGGTCAGCTTGCTCCCAAGCCAGGGGCCCTCTGCTGGCCCCCACAGCCCTGCACAGAGGAGGGACGAGCAGGAAGCCCAGGGCACAATACCTGTGGCAGCCTGTGGAGGAGGGTCGGAGGAAGCCATCAGACAAAGTCCAGCTCAGACCGGCACCAACCCAGCTGCTCGCCTGTGAAAAGAAGGCCAGAAATCTAATTAGACAACATCCAAGGCCAAAGCTGCAGCAACGGAGAGGGGTGGGTCATGGGCTCACGACCTGTGCATTCCAGCCTCCGGCTCCCACACGGCTTCCCCAGCCGCTCCAGGAGCCCAGGGTGGCAGAAAGGGCCCAGCCCCCAACCGTCACAAATCATTAACCCAGAAAACCCAGCAGAGGCGGAGCAGTAACCCCATCTTTCCAGAAAGTCCCTGCCACCACTGACCTTCCTTCTGCCCAGTGCCAAGGACCCTCAGGAGTCTGAAGGGTCCGGCCAGACTACCCCTCTGCCCTGTCCCTTCCGACTTGCAACTGAAGCTGCAGCCCCAGAGACCACGGTCACGCTCAGCCCCTGGTTCCAGAAGTCGTATCATGCCTGACCTGTCACAGAGCTGGCCGGGCACTTCCTCCCCCACAGTGCCCAATAGCCACAGACTCCCTTGAGCCCCGCTGAAGGCCATGTACTCTCTGGCTCTCCCTATCCTGCCCCATGGGGTTGACCAGCTGGCAAGGGGCCACCCAGCCATGGCATATGGGTATAAGGAAAGGAAAGGGCCGCAGAGCAGCAGACGGCGCAAGATAAGGGCAGAATCTCAACCGCTCAGGGCGGGGAGCTGGCCTTGCCACGGGAACTCATGCAACCAAGAAGCCAGTGCATCTGGTGGGCTTCCCGGGCCCTGGAGCCAACCTTGCCAGACATCCCCTGCGGAGCAGTGAGGGAAAGAGCTCTCCCCACTCCCCACTCGGCACCTCTGATTCGGAACTAGGGGCTGTCTTTCTAGGCGGCCCCGTGGAGGAGGGGAGCACCCCGGAGGGACGGCACCCAGCCCTCCCGTCTAATCAGCCCTCCCATCTAATCGGCCCCTGCCACAGACTGGCTGCCTGCCTGCTTTCCTTTCCGCTCCCAAAGGCTGTGCTTGTTAACTGGCTTCCTAAATAAAGACAGAGGGCATGTGAATGGCAATTAATTAATAACAGCGAACATTCACATAGCACCTGCTTTATCTCAAACACTAAGTAAGCCCTTTACAAATAATGGTAACATACGGGACTGCACATGATAACCGAGAGCGTGAGGCCCAGAGCAGTTAAGTAAGTTGCCCAAGATCGCACAGCTGGTAAGTGGCAGAGCCAGGGTTTGGACCCAGGCCACGGGCATCAGAGTCTGTGCTCCTCAAGTAACCACCACGCTCTAGTGCCTCTCAAAATCCAAACAGGACAAAGGGCACACAATGAAAAGGAGGGTGACCTCTCGCCCCCGACCCCGATCACCCTAGTCCCCAGAAGTGACAGCTGTGCCGGCTTCCCTGTGAAGCCTCTCCCGGGACCCAGCTTGCCTGCCTGGTGGACGGCTCATTGTGCGCAGGGCGCAGCGCACCGCCCTGCGGTGCTGCAACCACTGTTTCTGCCGAAGGACCTCACTGACCATTTCAGGACAGCACAGGGACATGAGTCTCCCCTTTTTTAACGGCGGCACATGTTTTTTAATGGACCACAATTTCTTTTAATGTCTCTACCAGTGGGAGGTTGTTTTGGTGTTTTATAAGCAACGTGACAACTAACACCCTCCATAACACGGCGGGGGATGGGCGGACCCAGAGCACACTCCTGGAAACGGACCCACCAGGGTCAGTTCTGGCTGAGCGCAAACAGCTCTCCACCGAGCCTGTGACTGGGCCTCTTAGCCCCACCCTGAAAACTCTCGGGGCTCAAATTTTCTCTCCAGCAAAGGGTCTGGTTCCTTCAGCACCACTGAGGGAGGCTCGGGGAGAGGCAGACCCGTTTTCCAGGAGGAAGAAGGGAGGCGCCTCGCCCGGGCTCGAGTGCAAACTGCTCCTTAAGTGCGATTTTCTGACTTTGCAGGAACTCGGGGTCTCCCCTCCAGGCCCGAGTCTGCTCTCCTCCCCTTTCTCCACCCACTTCAGGGCTGATTCCCACCCTCCGCTCCAAGCCCAGGGCTTTCCCCAGGAAGGAAGAGAGACTCCAACCTTTATAAAGCCTGACCTTTGTTTGCATTATTCCATCACAGACGAGGAAACCAAGGCTAGGGAGAGTCAGGCTTTGCCCCAGGTCACAGCGGCAAGGGAACACAGTGAACATACGAGGAATGAATTGGGGGGCACTGACCCCAAACCTCAGTCTCACTCCTTTGATCGCACCACCTCCCTGGACTTTGGGGCTGGAAACTGGGGGAGTGCAGGGGAGGTTATAAGCTAATCTGGGCCAGCGGGGTCTCCGGGCAAGGACACAGACCTGCAGGCCCCATGCGTGTCCCCAGGCCTATGGCCACCATCTACCTTTAGTCTCACCAGATGTGGGCAAGGGAGTGGGGTTGGCTCAGGGCAGTGCATTGTTACCACTAGAGACCCTCGTGGTGCAACTCTTTGGAGAGAGTTCAAGCTATCTGATCCCACCTGCATCCTGCCACTCAGCAGCCCGACACCTTGGATGAGTTGCTTAACCCCTGTCTCCGGGCTTCCGTTTACTCACTGGCATATGGAGATTACAAAGTACCCACCGCAGAGGGTTATTAAGGAAGTTAAGAGTAAAAAGGTGTAAAAATCTCGGCAGGGTCCCTGGGACACACTAGTCTACGGCCGTCATTGACACTCAGGCACACGATCACCACAGCTCTGCCGTGGGAGTCAGCGACCCCGGCTGGAGTCTCAGGTCCACTGGAACGGGGACTGAGACTCAGCATCTCCATCTGTAAAATGGGGGTCCTACTACCTGCCCCACAGGACTCGCAGCAGGGTTCCTGAAGTCAACCACCAAGTCCCGGGCAGGCTCAGTCAGCACCAAGATACCTGTCCTTGATGTCCCTCAAAATGCAGGACAACAAATGGGACTCTGTGTCTGGACTCCACACCCCAAGAGTATAAGGGGCCCTTCCAGTGGCTCGCAGAGAGACCCTGAGATCCCAGAGTTTCAAGCTAGGGGGAACCTGGGGCAGTGGCCTGGGGCAGCCGGGTCCACCTGCAGGCTGGGCTCTGCCTCATCCTCTCAGCGAACTTGACCTCTCCTCGGACTCTCGGGTGCCCTGGGCCTTGTCTCTGTAAAGCAGAGGCAGCACCTGCCCAGACGATCCGAGGGGCTGCTCCACGCAAAGGGCCAGGTCATGGGCGAGGAAGCGCTGAGAGAACAGGAGGCTGTTTCCTTTTCCTATATTACATCTTGAGCTATGCACGGTCTGGAAGCTTCTGAGGTGGGAGACGGAGCCCAAGGAAATGTGTTGTGAAGCCCCTGAAACGAGCCTCTCTCAGAAAAGTGATCCAGAACCTTCTGGCCATGACCATCTCTGGCAAAAGCAGCAACCGGCTGAAAACCGCGTGCTGACGCAGGGGGTTCTGACTCCATTGTATTTGTTTTTAACACACATCATTTCATCACAAAAATTTTTTTTAAAAAGGCAACATTCTAAGAAACCCAAAATTTACTACCGATATGAATTCCCATGAGTTCGCTGTGCTACCGCACACGAGTCAGGAAATTAAAGAAACCATTACATATTTAGAGACATTTAACGTCAGAAGCCTTAAAATCGAACTGTATGTAGCAGCCCCTCAAAAAGCGGCAACCTGTACTTTTAAAGAAGTATTTCCTCTACAAAGGATCTTCTCAGCTACACAGAAATCTGTAGTCTTTATCCCAAAGTGGATCCTGAGCTGCAGTGGAAGTCCCGTTCTTTGCCAAACAAACTCGGAGCGCGCACACGCCCTGCACACTGGGTGGCAGGTCAGCCATCTGGGCTCCATCTCTGCCCTCCAGCCGGTCTCCTTAGAGCCTGCCCACCCGCCAGGGCCCTTCTCCCGGCTTCACTCTCGCCCAGGGCAGGGTGCGCGCCCACGTCCTTCCCGCAGCTCTCCCTCGGCGGGCTGCTCTCTGGTCCTGTGGTCATTTCTCTCTGGCTGACTATTCAGACCACACTTCACCCTTTTTTTTCTTTCTTTTTTTTTTTTTGCATCAGCTCTCAGGGCTAAGCCAGGATGCTCACTTTCGATCTTCGGGCCATGTTCAAAGCAGAACAGCAAGGCGGACGGGGATTTTTGGGAGCGTTGGGATCTTTTCCCTTTCCTGTCTGACCACCTTTGGAAGGGACGCAGTCTCTCCTCTCCCTGGCATGGCGAGCTCTGCACTTTTTTGCCATGTCTTCGAACGCTGACGTTTCCTTTGCAGACATGCTCTTCCATCTTACCGAACATTTCTCGGAGAATTCGGGAAAACTGACGGAAGAGTCCAGTGTTTCCTCGTGTGTCCTTCCCAGCAGGTCGGCACGAGGAAGGCATATGTGGACATCCTGCCCCCCAGCTTTCTGGGGTCTCCTTTGCCCACGGTGACTGATGGCATCCACCTGGTGGCAGGCTTCGCTCCAAGTCCTGCCACGTGGCCAGGTCTGACCAGGATGCTTCCCTTGCTGGGCTCCGGCACATGCTGGTTTTCTCTGACTGTTTTAAAAGTGCACAAGCCTGGCCAGTACGGCTCAGTGGGCTAGAGCATCGCCCCATGGACCAAAAGGTTGCAGGTTTGATTCCCAGTCAGGGAACACGCCTAGACTGCAGATTCAGTCCCCACTGGGGCTGTGTGGGAGACACAACCGATCAGTGCTTCTCTCTCACAGTGATGTTTCTCTCTCTCTCTCTCTCACTCTCTCTTTTTTTTCTCTCTCCCTCTCCCTCTCCCTCCCTTCCCCCCTCTCTAAAAGCAATAAGCATGTCCTCAGGTGAGGATTCAGTGCACAGAGGACCACACCCAAGGACCGAAGGTGAAGTCAGGGGAATAAATCTCATTTTGGCTCATCAGCACACAGCTGGTGAATATTCTGTTGTGATCCTCCCCTAAGACTTCCCCTGAACTCTCAGCCTTTAAAACCCTCAGGACCAAAGACCCAGGGCACGCTCCAGCTCTGTTCTCCCTTCCCTCCCACGCCTGAGCCTTCCCCTCCCCTTCTCCCCCACCCCCACGTGCTTTTCCTTTACCTCTCTCTTCCCGAAGCTCCCAGAACCCTTCTTTTGCCCCTGTAACTTTCTAAATCAACTTTTTCCCTAGGGTTCGAAAAAAAAAGGGCACAGAGGAAGGGAGCTGGAAGGCAACCCACAGAGATGCACAGAGTGTCACTATGCTCAGGGTTACGGGTTTCCTGGTTACTTTCTTTCTCTTCTAAAATTCCCAGATACTCTAGAGTGAGCATTGTAAGAGGAAATACAAATAACCACTCTCATTTTTAAAACGAAGACTGACACAGAAACATCAGAGCAGGTCAGAACCAGGAAGCCGCTAGAGAGGGCGTGGCTCTCCCTTTACTCGGAAACTGAGTCCACAGGAGGCGAGGCGTGTGCTGGCGGCTCCGGGGAGGCAGAGACGTGTGGGCGGTGCTGGTGCGGTGGTTACAGAGATGCGCTTTGTTGCTAGGTACGAGTGCAGGTCCCGGTCTGCCCTTGCTGGCAGTACGGTGAACACCTTTCTCCCAAGTCCCTGCCGTGCAGAGTACCGTGGGGATGAAACTCGGACTGAGTGGGGTGTGCGAGGTATTTTGCACAGAGTAAGCTCTCTGTACACACTGGCCATTGTTACCATTATGATGGTAACAGTGTTATGCTTGAGTGGTAGGGGAGAGTTTCTTCTCTTGCAGGGGGTCATCTCATTAAAAGCGACTGCCGGGCAGGCAGACCCCCTTCCCTACTCATGCAGAATGGCCACATTCAGCCAAGCCAAGAGGCAGAGGAGCCAGGGAGGAAGCCCCCAGGTCCTGGCTGCGGGGTGTGCCTCAGCAGGTCAGGCTCAGTGACACGGACCACCCAAGAGCAGCCGGCGAGAGCACCTCCCTCCACCTTCAGCAGCCCTGCTCACCAGGGCGGGTTTCTCCCTGGCTCTAGTCTAACCAAAGCACTTCTCAGAGGTCAAAGTCCATCTAGCCCAAAGGCCCATTAGGAAACAGCCCCCCCAGCCTGCACCTGCTGCCCAGCCTTGCTAGCCCGGAGGCCACCCCATCCTGGGCCAGCTCCCAGCCACACTCAGCTGAGTGGCCCCATCCCTCTTCCTCCTGCAGGAGACCTGGAGAAATTCACCTGGAGGGCTCCCCGAAGTCAGGGAGGCTGCGGAAGCTGACCGACTGGGAGTTTGGGGATAGGGACGGCTGGCCTGTGGAGACAGGACCCAGTTGGGGAGGAGGGGGCGGGCAGGGGTCCAGGCAGTCAGAAGTCAGTCCTGGAAGCTGGGAAGGCAGCAGAGGAGGCACCTCCATGTCTGGTGGCCTTGCCAGAGGAAGGTGGCTGTCACCCAGCCTTGCACAGAGGGAAACAAGGAGTGAGTTCTGGCCCAGCACCCATGTCTGTCTCCCAGACACCAAAACAAAATGGTGGGACAGGGGTAGGACCCGGTCCTTGGGCCGGGTGGGGCTGGAGCTGCTCCACAGTACCCTTGAGTGGCATTTTGGGCTATTAGCCCTTGTAAGACGTGCCCCTGGCCAACATATCCCCCCATATGACTGTCCCACAACACACACCCTCCGACCCTTCCTCACCGTCTTCACAATGAAGTCCAGGCCCTCAGCAAGGCCCTAGGTGACACGCCCCACCGCTCACCCTGACCTCTCAGGCCTCAGCAGCTCTCTTCCCTGGCCTGAAAGGCTGAAAGGGAACCCTGCTCCGCCCCACGAAGAGCTGTCAGGCCCATGGCCATGATGACCTGTTTTACCTCTCTGGGCCATTTGCTCCCTCCATGTAGAATTCTCTTTCACAAACAGCAAGTAAACTCCTACTTAACCGTCAAAACCCTGACCTAGTTTCTCCTTGGTGAGGCTTCCCCAAGCCCATCTCATGCAGTGGTTCCCATGCCTGGTTGTATAGCTTTAAAAAAAATAAAATAAATACATGTGCCCCAGGCCCAGGATTCCGTAGCTGAGAGGTGTGGCCAGGGAAACTCTATTATCAAAAAGTACAGGTGACTCTGGGGCACGCAGAGCCCCGATTGTAACCGTCTCCCTCACTAGACTGTGGCCTCTTCTGTTCACCTCAGTGCCCAGAGCACCGGCGTGGGCCGCGTTCCAGCTGAGCTGCACTGAGTGGAGCACGGAGGCTGAGAACCAAAGAGCCTGAAGACCTGGCCCTGCTTGGGACCTCCGCACCATGCAGTCCCTGGGCCGGGGGCAGCTGCGGGGGTGGGACTTCCTGCCCAGTGGAAAGAGAAGCACAGGTCCAGGTGAGAACTTCAGCCCCCCAGGTGTCCTCTGCTCTGTCCAGAAAAACCAGAGACAGGAGGATAAGCTAGGGATCCAGCTGGACAGTGGGAAGAGGGATCCGCAACCATGTAGGCAGGGTGGTGGGACACCCAAGGCTCTGCCCTCGGAGGCCCCAGAGCAAATGGCCATCTGCTGCCAAGCCTGGAGGCAGATGGCTCCCAGGGGCTCTGGAGAGACGACGAGGGGCCTGATCCCAGAAAACACCAGAGGAGCTACATACAGCAGGAGGAACAGGACCAGAAGGCAGAGCCCTGGAAAGAGAGGCATGAGAGGGTATAGGACAGGGTCCAAGAGAGCCCGCTTCGGACACCGGCAGGACCCTGGGAAGGTGGTCACCCTCTCTGCGTCTCCTGTCCTCTCTGGCCAGGGGTAAACATCAATGAAAGCCCACCTGACAAGGCTGGGAGGGTCTAAATAAACGCTGGTTCCCTTCCCAGAGTCCCTGCCACTCCCTGAGGACACTGGCGCTGTCCCATTCTGCAGACCGCCAACTGAGTCCAGGCCAACCGGCGATCAGCAGGCTGAGCCCTGCCCTCCGTGACCCTCACCACCTTTGAGACCACAAAACGATCGGCTTCGAAGTGAGAACAGCTGACACCCGAGCACTGCTGCGCACCAGGCCCCATGCTGAACACTTTTCCATCTTTGTCCGACCTAACTCCCACGGCAGATAAGGAAAAGAAAGCTGAGAGACTGGGGAGCTTCCTCCAGGTCCTCCCCAGCCCGTGGCAGGAGCCTCCAAACGCCAGGGGGACAACAGGGCCAGCTCCTGCCCTCCACCACCAGACGCCAGGCCGCTCAATGGGCCTCCTGGGGGTGGGGGTGGGGGGGCAGCTTTGAAAGGGGCACCCTGCTGGCCGTGGGCAGGGGTGAGGCTTGGTCAATGGCTGAAGCCTCAGACAATGGGGGCTCTGTCCCCGCCAGAGTAGGCGTCCCCAGCCCCACCCTCCTTCCTCCATTGACTTCCTCAGCTAGGGCCCCCCCTCCCCGTCAATGATCCCCAAGCAGGACAAGTGGGAGCAGCCTGGAAAGAGGCCTCAGGCAGAAGAACCCACCCACCCCACCCCACACCCCTCCAGAGGGGATCCCTTAGGGCGGTTGCCTAGGAAACCAGAGCCAGCCAGAGGCTGCAAGACCAAGTGCATGAGATGAGAGGGAAAGAGAAAGAGAGAAGGGGGTGGGGGTGGGAAGGGCTGCTGCCGGACAGGTCTGCAGCCCTTCCTCCTCCTTGCAACCCCCAGGCACATGTACCCCTTGGTCCCCAGCTATCCAGCACAGACGGGAGGTGCCAGGCTGCAGGGCCAGGTGAAAAGACTCCTATTATAGACTGAACTATCCTGACCTCATCTTCTTCGCACATCACCAGAGGGTCCCAGGTCCTGGGTGGCCCATGTGGTAGGCCCCACAGGACACACTCCTGAGGCCAGAAGGGAACAGCATGGACTCCATGCTACCACTTCACCTTTCTGAGCCTCAGTTTCCCGATATGAAGTCACCTGCCAGGCAGTTGGGTGCCAGCGTGTCTCTAGGACACTCAGTCTGGCAGCAGAGCCTTTCCATGCGGGGACCGAACCCGAGAGGTGGGCTTCACTCCCTCCCTGCACAGACGGGGAAGCTGGGGCTCGAATGAGGTGGGACCAGGAGACGGAGGGGTGTCCGACTCCATGCAACGTGACAGAGCGGATGCAGGGGCAGGATGGACAGTCTTGGCTGCAGACATAGCCCAGACCACGGCAGAGAGGCTGGAGCGAGCTGGGGCTTCCCCGGGCAGGTGCCTCCAAGTTTGGGTGCTCTACCCACCGATCTGTCACCCAGCTCACTGGACCCACCAGCGACCCCCACAACGCCAAATGCAGTGGACAAGCCTTAGGCCCACCCCAACCCCCCACCACTCGGCTGCTCTCTCCTCCAAACGCTCCCCCCGCTCTCCTTCCCGCTCAGCTTCCACTCTGCCCCCTGTCCTCCACCGCACCTTTGGGCATCCAAATGCTGGGCTGCTACCAGGCTCATGGCAACATCCCACCTGTGCCCCCTAGGCCACCTCACTCCTTTCATGGTGTTCAAGACCATCTCCAGGATGATGCCTCCAGACCGACTTTCCCCTGAGCTCCAGAATCCTCCCTGGAAACAAGCCTGCTCAGCGTGTCTGTGGTCAACAAAGCATCTGGAACTTTACACCCATCCAAACCCCTGAGCACCTCCCCTGCTCCTCCCGGTCTTCCCAGCGCACCTGTTGGCAGCTCCGGCCCGCCAGGGACTCAGACTAAAAATCTCAGACTCGCCCTTGTCCCCATCTCCGTGTCACCTCCACATCCTACCCATCAGTGCACCTTGTCGGCTCTGCCTTCCGAATAGGTCCGGAACTGACCAAATCTCACCATTCCCCTCCCTCACCCTGCTACCACCTGGTCCACACCACCATCCTCCCTTACCGGGACCAGTAAAATAGCCCCTTGTCTGGTCTCCTGCTTCCATTTTGCAGCACGGCAGCCAAGTTCATCCTCTGCTCAAACCCTCAAATGCTTTCCCACCTCATCCAGAGTGGAAGCCAGGGCCCTCACCTTGGTTGACAAGGCCCTCCATGACGCACCTGCCCCCAGTACCTGCCTGACTTCAGACCCTGCCTCTCCCCACACAGCTCACTCTGCCCCAGTCGCATTAGCCACCCTGCAGTTCCTGAAACACCCCGCGTGGGCTCTAGCCCCAGCCCTTTGCACTGGCTCCCTCTGCCTGGACATACACGCAGACACGCCCCCTCACCTCCTCGGGGCTCTGCTGCAAGGTCCCCGTATCAGAGAAGCCGCCCCAGCACCCTCTGTAACACAGCACACGCACCTCCCCACCATGCTTGTCCCCTGACTCGGCCTCCCCGTCATCAGAGTGTTTGACACCTCGGGCATCTGTGCGTGTTAGTTGCTTATAACAGCCTCCTCCTACGAGAATGTGGACTCCCTCGACAGAGGCCACGGTGATACTGTTTCTGTTCGTTGTTGTCCCCATAACCCTGGAGCAGCACCTGGCAAACACGAGGCCTCGCACACACCTGCTAAATGAATGAAAGCACCAGTTGGTCTGGGTCGGCCCCACCACCTCCATCAGGGGAGGGGATACAGCAGCCAGGGCCGAGGGGCACCCACTTCTGGGAACTGTGCCTTCTTCCATCTGAAATCAGCCTGCAGCCAGGACCGCTCCTCCTAGAAGAGCATCGTAAACAGATTCTCTGCCAATCTGTGCAAGGGGCGTTTCCCCAAAACCAGGTCTGGGGCCAGAGGCAGGGTGTGATCAGAAGAAGGGGGGGAGAGGCAGGGTGGAGGGAAGGACTTAGACTATTTTTAAGGACTTGCTCCCAAAAAGTGCACATTCTTGCCCGGGTGAGTCAGAAGCATGTGGCTGGGAGAGGGAGCAGGACTCTAGAGTTCCCGTGGCTGCCGCCCGAGGCCGCTCCAGCAGGACGTGCACACAGCAGTCTTCCCCGCACGGACGGGTGAGGCACCTGCCATCCATCCAGCGGCCCAGGGATGGGGCGGAGGGGCACAGGGTCAAGGCTGGGTGCTGGGGCCCTGGCTGGCAGACCATGAAAAGAGGAAAAGACCTTCCTTTCAAAACCCACAGGGGTCCAATAGGGGTCTGATCTCTTCGTTCAGACCCACCCCCTGCCTCTCTCAGGGAAGGGGCCGTCTACTTGGTCCCACAGGAGAGCTCTGAGCGGGAAGAAACAACCTGTGCAAAACTCAGGGCTAAAAATAACTCAGCCCACCCAACCAGGGCACAGGCAGCTGGTCAGGCAGCATCTGGGGTCTCCAGGAAGGCAAGCCCCAGGGAAGGGACACGAGGCCCCAGCCACAGGGCCCAGGACCGCTCCGGCTGAGCCCTCAGAGCAGCCAGCACTTACATGCAAACCGGTGCCCGAGCAGGACGGGGGTGTCATCCCAGCTGCTCTCCGTCCTGCACGCCTGTGCGGGAGGCTCAGAGCTGCGCTCCACCTGCCAGCCCGGGGAGCAGGCGGCCCATCCCACAAGTGGGCAGGGTCAACCCCATGCTACAGAGGAGGAAATTGAGGCTCAGAGAGGTAGATTACCCACATTTTGCCATGTGTAATGCCCACTTGTTGCCCAAATTTTTGAGGGAAAAATAAGGGTGTGCATTATACATGGGTAGTGCCCAAAATACCTTGTATCTGTTCTTGTGTTTTGTAATTGTTCATTACATAAGATCTCTTCTACCATAGTATGTTCAAAAATAAATGCTAAAATTCATTCATAATATAAAAAAACAAGCATCTAAATATAAATACATAAATAATTGAATCGAAAAATTAAAACAAAAGATTTTTTCCTGCAGGTTGGGGCCCAAACCCTGGGAGCGCATTATACATGGCAAAATACAGTATCCAAAGTCAGGTTCATCAGATGCAGATCCCTGACTAGATCAAGGTCTGTCCCCATTTTTGCCTGGAGGGGTGCCCCTCCCTCCCCAGTAAACCCGCGCCTCTCCCTCCCAGCTCTGAGAGGGAGCGGCCAGCAGGGCGGGGCGGGGCAGACGGATGAGGAGCCTGGGCCGGAGGTGCCGGGGCAGAGAGAGTGGAGGGGTGGTTCCAACCAGAGATGAATCTGTCCCGAATCCCAGTGCGCTGGGGTGAGAATCAAACCCAGGACCACGCTCCCACAGGGAGCCAGCCCCACATACCCATCCTCTTTCACACTCAGCCTTAACAAGAACATACTGGTGCTCACTAACCCCGTGAATGGGTCCCGCACAGACCTGGATAGCTCGGGGGCCGCCCACACGCTGGTCCTAGAAAGAATTCCCAAACACCCTCGTTTTCCGTCTGCCCGTGGCACTGAAACCATGCAGGGTGCCGTGAGCTGTGGGCCGACCCCCGTCTACGTCGCGCTGCCAGAGATGGGGTCGCTCACTCGGTAGAAAATGGAGGGGCCCGTGCACTCCGGGCGGCTCCTGCTCTGCTGCAGGCTCTGGTCCCACGGGGCCCTCTGGGGTGCCCCTTTTTGTCACCACCATGCCCTGGGGGTGGTTTTTGGAAAGTGAGCTCTGCCATCAGACCAGGTCGGGTCCTGACTCTTCACTCACTGTTCTGATCCCCTGGCACCCATCCTGTACAAGAACTGTCAAAATCCCCCCCAAGTAGGGTTGTTACCAGCATGAAATGAAATACTACACAAAAGTGCCTCGCTGAGAGCCTACACACAGTAGGTGCTCAATAAATGTTTGTTGAATGAATGAATGAATGGACAAGCACCTCCTTCTAACTGAACAGTAGCCCTGGCCCACGAGGGTGCTGTCCCAGATAGAGCTGAGGTATCCTAGAGCCCCCCCTCCATCGCTGCCCTCCAAGGAAGAGCAAGCTTACAGAGCAGCGGCCTCTCGTGTAGCACCCGACCATGTAGCACCCCTCTGAGGGCCAGGGGTGCCCACCGAGGTGCTCTGGGACAGCCACCAGCTTCACCTGGCCTGAAGACTAACACTCAGCTGTGTGAGCGCCCCAGAGCCTCCACCCGCCTCCCATCCCTTTTAAAGTCAAGATTCCAGAGAAAGGGATTACATGCAGGAAGGGGGAGGACCCCAAAGAGAGACAGAGCATTCCTTTAATTGGTGTGAAACACAGTGATGACCAAAGCTCAGTGTGCAGTGCCAGGGAGGCATTCCAATGCCCTGAACCCGTGCGGGCAGGCAGAGGGGGGCCTCGGAGCTGGCTGCAGACGTGCCCCTTCACGTAAAACACGCTGGCTGGAGGATCGGCCGGGAGAGCTGCACAAGCCAGGGTGCTTCCATTTCCTTGCTCAAGCTCCAATGCATTCCACTAAATTCAGGGATGACCCTCCTCCTAGCAGCAGTTACAGTCACCCCCACGTGCCCAGGGCTGTCACTCAACAACATCGGGAGCACCCTGGGGGACCTGCAGAGAGCGAAGGCCTGCCTGGACAGGCGGCATTCAGGGCTCTCTTCCCACCTGTGCTCCCCGCCAGGACGGAGCCTTTGCCTGGTCCGTGCAAGGTCTGTCCTGTGGCTTGCGTCTTGGTCAGAAGACAGAGCACCATCTCTTTCCCCATCAGGGTGCAAACCAGGAAGTGAGTGATGGCGGTCACATCTCCCACCCGCGCTCCATCTGGGTTAGAACTGAGGTCTCTGGGCCCCACTCCCTCACTCTGGGAACCCCGAAGCTCGAATGACAGCATTCAAGCGGAGAACAGAAGAGCCGGTCGTCGCTCTCTAGACCCTTCTGCCACCCAACAGCACCCCTCAGTCATTCCACAAGTACGCAATGAGCACTTCTGTGCGCTGGGCACCGGGCAGGGTCTGCGGTTTGCTGATCAGCAAGACCCTTGGTTTCTGCCCTCCTGGACTCCACAGTCCCGCGGGAGGCGGGTACGAAACGATCATGCAAATCCGCACGTTGTCACAAACCAGGATCGGCGCTGGGAGGCGAGGGAGAAAACCCTGGCTGCGCTGACATTGGGGCAGACAGCTGAATGCTGATTCAGCTTGCCCAGAACAGATGCTGGTCCCGTGTACCCCATGCGGTCATCTGGTGACCTGCCCTGCATCGCAACCACACAAAGCCAGGGCACACGAAAACCTGGTGACGGCCCAGTTAATTCTGCCAGGAGCTCTGCCCCATGTGGCCTGGGCCAAGGCACACACAGCTCAGCCTCCGAAGGCCCTCCCGCCACCCTGTGGACATCCGCATTTTTTGCCAAACAAGGCCATGTGTGCACCCATGGAACACGGTGTGGCCTCTTTGTCCCTCTTTTGCCTTTTTTAGCGAGGCAACAGTAGGAATTTCAAAATTTCCATCCCACTGTGGTTTAGGCAGATAGTCTTACTGGCCCATCTGAGGCAGTGGTTCTAGACTGAGGGCAATTCTGTCCCCCCAGGGACATTCAGCAATGCCTGGAGACACTTCAGTTGTCACAGCTGGAAGGGCAGGAAATGCTAGCGGCATCTAGGGGGTGGAGGCCAAGGATGCTGCTGAATCCGCTACAGCGCATAAGACAGTCCCATACCAGAGCATGGGCCGGCTCGCATATCAACAGTGCCGAGGTCGGGGACCCTTTCTCCAAGGGCATCTGGTCAAGCCCTCTGAGATCTAGAGCAAATACTGGCCTGTTATCACGGGGTAATGTTACTGCTATTAGTCACAGGGACACAGAGACCAAAGTCATGACCGCCAGTTTCCATAGCAGATAAATACCAGCCTACAAGTCATTCTACCATGGTTACTGGTTCTGCAGACCTTCCCACGAGACTGGGGGCTGACACCATGACCCACTCCGCCGTGCCTCCCCACCACCTGGCCCAGCACCTGGAATACAGAAGGTGGGGAGGGGGAGGGAGGAAGGGGGAGGCAAACTGCAGTCTTTCAAGGCAGGGACCCCATGTCATGCGCCTCTTGCCCCAGCACCCAGCGCCGTTTCTGGCTCTGAGCAGCAGCTGGTTCTGAACTCCTGAACAAACAACCAGACTGCAAGCTCTCTGAGGCTGGGTCCTCCCGTGTCTGTCCCCAGGCCTAGCCCAGCGTAGGGCTCAACCATGCACACTCATTCATCGGTCCCTGCCCCTCAGACCTCACAGTCCGGTGAAGGGGGGAGAACCGAACAGGTGCCGACAACGAAGGGCAGGGAGTGCTTCTGTGGGGGAGAAGTGGTGGCCGTAGGCACTCCTGGGAGAGGCCCTGAGCCTAGATGGGGGCGGGGGGGGCTGTCCATCAGTTAATACTCATGCAAACAATGAACACAGCATGAAAAGTTTGTCTCTGCAAGGCCTGCCACACGGCCCTAGTGAGAACATGAGAGCAGCACAGAGGGGAGAAGGTAGAAAGGGACTTGCTGGGGGAGTCAGGGGCCCATAGGCTGCCACTGTCCCCCTCTCCCCAGCGACCTGGCCCAGGTACTCTGCCCTCGAGACAAACAGTATGGAGTGGGCGGAGCCCAGAGCCCAAGCACTGCGCACACAAAAAGGCAGCCACTCCTTAGGGTGCCCAGCGCCACCAAGGACTGAATGCCAACCAAGGTCAGCATCACAACAGCTAACACTGGCTAATTGCCTCTAAGTGCCCAGAGCTATCCCAAGCCTTTCTTCCTATAATTATCTTAATCTTTGCAACAGCCTTGTGAGAGAAGAATTATCGTCATCCCCACTTTACAGATTAGGAAACGGAGGCTCAGAGAGGTTAAGAAAATTGCTCAAGGTCACACAGGCAATAGAGGGAGAGCTGGGATTTAAACCCAGGCCATCTGGCTGCAGGGCTAAACCCCACGAGGATCTGGGTTTTCAGTGAGCCACCAGCCCACCGCCAGTCAGCTGGGCTCTCTGGGAACCGCTCTGGCGAGCAGATGGGACCACAAGGACCCCACCCACCCAGGGGGAGCTGGTGGGTCAGGACCGCCATGGGGAGGCACATCAGGAAGACTGTGGGGGACTAGCAAAGTTCTCACTGGGCCCTGTGCTACCTGAGGACAGTTCTAGCTGCACTGCCCCAAACACGAGCAGCGCCAAGCAGCGCCCTCTGTCCCAGTCCCAGCCCTGGGCTCCAGGGGCAGCCAAAGGTAAACACATTAAAGTCTCACAGGGCATTCTGGTCTGGAGCCAGCTGGGGGACTGGGACAGGCACATGGTCCTGTGAACCACGATTCACCCAGGCCCATCCAGCCACCACCACGGGGAAGGCACCTGGGCAGGCACAGACTGAGGTTCAGGCCCCGCCGTGCCAACCCGAGCAGGCTCGGCTGTGTGCCAGCCATGGCCTGAGCCAGCACCCTCCCCTGCTGTGGCTGAGGATGACCGTGGTGCCCAGGCACGCCCAGAAGGGCCCCCTTGACTGCTGGCAGCATGAATCCCCTCCTGACCTGGCCCCTTAACAGGGTACCCCCCGATTGGAGCATGAGCTGATGGCTGGGGTATCATCTGCGTTCCTCAGCGCCGACCCCGCCATTGTTTCTGAGTCCCACAGTCTGTCTTTCCCTGCATCCAGTCACTCTCAGAAGGGAGGGATGCTTGAGGGGCTGAAATCCAATTGTCCGCCAGGGCAAGAGCTCCTTAATCCTAGCGGATGGGTGCGTCGGAGCTTGGGCTTTGAAGTCGGGCATGCCTGGCTCCAAATCCCAGCCCCACCACCGAACAGATGTGTGACTTGACCTCCCTAAGCCTCGGTTTATTCATCTGCAGAGTGGGTGCAATGACTCCCTGAAACCCAATTCAGTAATACACTCTTTCATTTGTTCAGCCCATATGGATTAAGCACCCCCATGAGCCAAGTACCTTCCAGGTGTCCGGGATGCATCAGTGAACAATGGGGAAAGGCTCCCTCCCCAACAGACTGTCTGAGCCTCGCCCCGGGCCTAGCACAGAGGCCCACCTCACCCGGGCCTCTGTCCCACATCGCACTCAGGTTTTAATTCCTCCTCTGGCAAAAGACTCATAAGAAGGGTCTAAACCTGCCCTCATTTCATCTTCTGGAGTTTCGCAGAACGAAGCTCCCGCCTCCTGCACAGGACACCTGTCAGCTGTCCCTCCTTCCCCAGGTCAGTTGCATTCCCACTGGGATCCCAGGCCCAGCAGCCATGGTCCCTCTTATTAGTTCAACAAACGCCTCTTGGGCGCCCCCTCTGTGCCCAGGGCTGCATTACTCTCTACCAAGGTCAGGGCATGCATGGGAATATGGCGGCCTCAGCCCACAACCAGGGACACTGACTAGCATTGCCGATGCCCACGGAAAATCAACATCACTCCCCCACCCCAAGGGACTTGTGTCCCTCCACAAGTGACATCCAAGTGACAGTAACTCACATGAAATCCCAGAGACTGCTCTCAAGGGCTGGGAACGAAACTAATGCTCACTATCATGTCTGCGTTTCTGCTAAAACCAGGAGCCCTGTGAGGTGTTTCTCGGTGTTTCCCAGGCTCTCGGCATTTCAAGGTGGAGATCCAGGTTCCCACCTGACTCCCCACTCAATCTCAAGACTCCCAGAGAACAGTGGCTGAGTCTTCCCAAAATGCCTAGCTCCCTACCTGGCATCTAACAGGCCTTCAATAAATGCTGGTTGGATTAACAAAAGAAAACTGAGAATGAGACAAGTAAAGTGACTTGCCCAAGGTCACACAGCTAGACTGGGCCAGCCGAGCTATGGATCAGGTCTGCACAACTGCAGCGCCTCTGCTGGGCCTCTCTCTGACCTTCCCCACGTGTGAGCACCACAGTCCAGGAGCTAACAGCAGCTCTCCCGGGACAGGCTTCTGGGGCAAAAGGCACCAGCCCCACCCAGGGCCCAAGGAGGGAGAGGTGAGCACCACATGAGACCTCACAGGGACTGAAAGCAGAAAAACAAGAAGTGCTCCCCGGTGGAGGAAAGACCAGCCTGTGAGCCACGTGCCTTCGAATATTCTGTTCACAGCTGGCTCCAGGCAGGCCTCAGAGGCCAGACGGCCTGGCAGCCCCAGGGGCCCACCCCTGGCAGCTGGAGGTGTAGGGTCAAGATCTGGCTGGCCTCAGGCTGGGGGTCAGCCTAGCTCTGCCACCCACTCCTACCAATGCTGAGCGGGCGGGGGGGGGGGTACAGTAGGAGGAGGGGACAAGGGATGGGGGTGGGCGGGGCAAGACCAAGTGAAAGCCAACATCTCCCTCTCCCCCAGCCAAACTGAGTCCACATCCCATTTGCGAACCCCCCCACCAGGTGTGGAGCTGACACCCCCTTGTGTCCCATCCCCAGCTGCCCACAGAGTCACACCAGGCTCCTGCTGGGCTGCCGGCCTCACCGGGAAGCAGCCTTCACTCATCTTTCGGACCTGCTGGTCCCGTTCGGCCTTGGAAGACTGTCACCTGAGAGCCTGAGAAGGGAAGTCCACTTACTGAGCAGCTGCTACATGCCAGGGGCTCTGTGAGCACCTCGCCACCTCACCCCACACTGACCCTGTGACGACTCCTCTCATGGAGGGAGCCACTCAGGCGGAGCCAAAGGCGCCTGCCCAAGCTCACGCAGCTAATAAGACCCAGACTCAAACTCAGATCCTGAAGTGCCCAAATCTATGTTCTCAGTCCTGCTCCTGTGTCGGCTCCCAGAGGACAGAGCCTATGGCTGGGCCCCAGGTGTCCCCGTGGTGCCTTGCACATGGTCTCCAAGCAGAGGCTTCTTTGGCTGGCCAGTGGCTACTCCCCAAGCCCAGCTCAGGCCCCAGGACAGCCTGGCACATCACAAGTGGGTCCAGCTCCCCGTGTTCCCGCCTCACTGCACTCGGGTGTCCTGTGCCCAGCCCTGCCCGCCGGGGACCCCAAAGCAGCCTATACCCACTTCGCAAAAGAAGAATCGGAGACCAAGGCTCGAAGGAACCAGAAAGCAGATCCCAGCACTGGTGACACTCGGAGCATCCTGTGTGGCCCAAACAGCAGCATGGATACCACTGGGGGTCCGAGGCAGGGAAAGGAGGGGCTTTGCAGGGAGACCCTCCCGGCTCCAACCCCAGGTCCGCCCTGCAAACCTGAGCAGGCCTCCCACCCTCTCTCTGTCTCAGCCTCCTCCTCTGCTGAAAAACAGATACAGCAGCCCCAGACCACTGGACAGCACCAGTGAGTAAATGCCATCCCCCGGCGTGAGGCAGGCACCCTGTTCCCCCTGGAGGAAGCCTGCTTATCCTGGCCATCAGCTGGGCAGGGGCTCGGAGCCTGGCCATGCCCAAAACAGCCAGCCCAGACAGGTTTGCACTCAGAGCTAGACTTGTGGAGTTTATCTTTACCTGCTTATGACCCACATCTTCTGGGGCATCGGGTATGCCTGACTCACTCAGCCTTGAGAACTCAAACCAAGCAGGGACACGAGATGGAAAGGCTACTGCACCTGGGGCAGGTGTCAGAAACCCGGGTCTCTCCAGACCACCCAGACCCAGGCTGGCCAGGAAAGCACAGTCCCTTTCCCGTGTCCCTGCAGACAAAGCATCACCCTCCACCCCGCAGCACTTGCTCTGGATTCTAGGATCCCCCGTCACCTGATGACCCATTTCCACATGGTCCCAGAAACCACTGAGAGCACAGGAGGCTGAGGGCTGAGGTCCCACAGACATGAGACAGAGCCCCTGTGTCTGTGGGCCACACTACCCACATCAAATGGAGATTTCACTCTAGCTGTTTAGACCCAAATTTTCTGACTTCAGGAAGAAGCCCAATGCAGAGAAGGAACCACCAGAGCCCCGCCCAGCAACGGTCAGGGGCATCAGTCCCCTTTCCACAGAGGAGAAACCGGCCAAGGCCTCTCATTAGCCAGAGGCACGGGGGGATTCAACCCGGGTTCCCCGGCCCCAAGACTGATAAATGCCGGCCTCCAAAGCTCCACGTCCCAGCTACTGTTCACCGGGTGTACACCGAGGACCGGGCACGGCTCTGCGCGCTTTACACAGGACAAGGGCCTTCACCGGCCCAAGATGCAGGTGAGGGGGAGGCTGCTACCACCTGACGGGCTGAGAAACTAAAACGACACAGGGCGGCTGAGACACTTGTCCCAGGACACACAGCCGACAAGAGGCAGAGCAAGAATCAGAACCAGGTGGTCTGACTCTGGGCCACCATTGCATGGACCCCACCCCGACATGACGCCATCCCCTCCCCCCAGCACACACAGGCAGAGCCCAAGTTGCAGGATAGACCTGCCCCTGTGGGAAGGAGCCACGGAGGGGCCACGTTTCAGGAGCGCAATGGCTCTGGTCCCAAGCGAAGAGCTAAAGGCCCAGGAGCCCGAGGAAGGTGAGGGCTGGGAAGGCCCCTTTGTCCACCCTCCCCATTCTCCCCGCAGGCGGAGCGAGCCTGGGTGTCGGTGTCATTCCCCGCCTGCGCCCTGTCCAGGGCCCGTAGAGCCAGAAGCTCCTCGGTGTGGCTTGGAAACTGCACTGCCTACTGGGAGAGCTAGCCACCTGCCCCTCTGAGCACCTAATGCTCTGGGCTGGAACCATTTGCTTTGTTCCCTGACTCCCCCACTAGACTGTTAGTTCCTTGAGGACAGGGACAATGCCTCTCACTTCTGTCTCTCCGGTCCCCAGTGCAGTCCTCAGTACACGATACAGACTCAAGAGATGATGGAATGCTGGATGGGTGGGTGAGGGGATGGGTGGATGGGTGGATGAATAGATGGATGGGTGAGTGGGTGGATGGGTGAATAGATGGATGAGTGGGTGGATGGGTGAATAAATAGATGGATGGATGGGTAGGTGGATGGGTGAATAAATAGATGGATGGGTGGGTAGGTGGGTGGGTGAATAAATAGATGGATGGGTGGGTGATTGGGTGGATAAAAGAATGACTAAATAAATAAACAAACAATGGGATTCCATAGGTAATGACCACAGGCCACAGGGCTCAGGGCTCTACTTCAATCTGGAGTTTCCTGGAGCTCAGCTACCTAAGAATCTCAGCTTCGGCCCAGGTATTTAGTCAGAACCAACCATTTTCTACACACGTTTCCCCAACTTGGCCGAGAACCCCTATGTGATCCCCATCAGTGTCCTTCGCCAGGCTGCAGCGTGGGTGACACAATACCAAAGTCCACATCTGGCCTCACAATCACATCCTCGACTCCTTTCCCTGGGCTTGGGCCACTGCAGGCCCCAAGGAACACCTGTTAGGTACGCGACAAACAGATGGACAAAAGAGCTGGGGAGCTTTTCAGACGCAGAGATTTCTAGGTCCTGACCAAGATCTACTGGTTTGGAGTCTCTAAGGGTGAAACTCAAGAATGTGTATTTTGTTCAAAAGCTTCCTGGAAATTCCAGTAATTGGCCTGGTTTGGGAAACGCCGGCTTGTGGGGAGGAGGAGTCCCCAGCTACTGAAGGCTGTGACCCCAGATGAAGGCATCTCAGAACAGGGTCTAACAGCAAAGGGGGGTCCAATAGCATGTTTTGTAGGGTGGTCCTTGACCTGTTGACTTCAGAACCACTTGAGTGAGAGGAAGCCTTTTTTAAAAAAGCAGATTCGAAGGTCCTACCCCAGCCTACAAACTCAGAGCCTCTTGGGAGGAGGCTCTGAGAATCTGCATCCTTAGCACACCTATGTATATAGGTATGATTATGTACCATGGGTATAATAATCCCAGGTATAATGCACACAAAAACGTGGGTGCACATTATACACAGCAAAATACGGTAAGTCAGGACACAAACAAAGAACGTTGGGGACTAAGAGGGGTCATGAACCCAAAGTCATGGACCAGGAAGTGAGGATGGTGGGACTCCAGCAAGACAGCGTGCCTGGAGTCTGTCCTGGAGGCCAGTGTGCTCAGAATTCAGTGAGATGATTCCTGCCACTTATTTTTATTGTTGCTCTTCTGTTCTGATGGCAGGGCGAGTGGCCAAGAGGGGAGGCTGAGGATCCAGCTTCTCAAATCTCCTTCTGTGCCTGGACCGGCAGCAGAACCAGGAACAGAAGAAGAGTTGTGACCTGGGGCCAGTCACCACCCCTCTCCAGACGAAGGTGTCCCCATACATAAAATTAGGACTTTGGATCAAAATTAGATGATCCCTCAGCTTCTATTTCTCTGCCCACCGGTCACAGCCTCTCTGGATCCCGAGTTCCCTTCCTGTGAGCAGCTGAGGCCTGCACTCCAGCCACTGTCCCTTCACCATCCCTGCCATCATTGTCCTTTCACCATCCTCACTGGAACCCAGGTGCATGGTTCGCAATCCATCACTCTTCCCGAGGCCCTGAGGGAGAGGCCAGCGGTGCGGATGCCGCAGTGCTGATCCCAAGTCTGCCCCAAGTGGCTCTGAGATGATGAGCAAAGGGCTTTAGGCCCCTTGGAGTTCCAGGCTTGGGATAAAACTGGAAGAGTGGGACTAAATCAGATGTCCCCAAGGGGGAAGGGCTGAATGCCGGGGCCCCGCAAGACTCTATCAGCTAATTTGCCAAGGAAAGGCTCAGTGGAACACAGGATTTCCAGAAAAGTCTCCCGAGTCAGATAGAGCAGGCTTCCGGTGCTGCCATTTACTAGCTGTGTGACTTCAGGCAAATTACTCACCCTCTCTGTTCCTCAGCTGCTATGTCTGTTAAATGAAGATAACAACCATATATACCTCACCAGATCACCACAAAGAATTCAGAGAAGATAATGCATGCTGTGCGGTACACTCCAGCCCTCAGTAAACACGGCTGTTTTCCAGTCCTTTGGGATCACATTTCCTATCAGCCATACTTCACAGAAGGAGACAACTGCCACTGCAAAGAGGCAAGAGCGCTGCCCGAAGCGAAGGGGCTCGTCAGGGACAGGTGTCTGGGAGCGGCAGTCCCTCTCTCCTGGCCCTGGAAATGGGGCCTCCGCCTGGAAAATGCAGCCGCCGTGCCCAGTGAAGACAGCCTCCCTCACTGGCCTCTCATGAAGCAAGTCCAGGGTCAGATCCTGGCCCAGCCCCGGGAAGTTTTCTAACCACTCACTGGGGAGGCAGCCGAGGCCCAGGAAAACACTCACACAGCCCACGGGGCTCTGGCTCCGGGGAGGGCCCACTCCCACTTCCCAACAGCAGCCCAGAGGCGCTGCTCGTTCTCCGAGACTGCCAGAGGGCAGCAGCCAAAGCCACAAAAGGACTGAGGATGGTGAGATGGTCGCCCGGAGCCTCCGGGGAGCCCCTCCCCGGGGTTATTCACCACCCTGCTTCTGTCTTTAAGACTTGGGCCGCTTCACTCAGGGGACCAGTGCCAGCCTGGATGCCCTGCTATGCTGTGTGACCTCAAGCAAGCTGCCTAACCTCTCTGAGTCTCAGGAACCTTTTTGGGAAAGAGAAGTGAGCAGAGTTTAGGAAGACTAAGGAAGCAGCAGAGTTTGCAGAACGATCTGGGAATCAGAGCCTCTAAAGGTCTCCCTGAGGTTTCCTGTCCCTTCCAACCCCATCTCCATCACGGACAAAGGCTCTGATCTTGCTTCTCCCTATCTGCAGACACTCGATGGGCTTCCTATGGTCCTCAAGACAAAGAGCTCCTAAGGAGATGTTCAGAGCCCTTCAGCAGCACCCCCACGGCTCCGACCCTGACAGCGCAGGGCCTAGGACTCACTCACCCACAGCCTTTGCCCAAGTGCAATGCCCCCCTCCCCCCGAACTGACTGCCTGTTGGCTGCTATGCTCAGACACTCCCCCAGGGAGCTTCTCTTTCCCCCTCTCCACCTGGGCCAGGCGCCTTACGCGGCTAACTGTCCGCCTCCCCCAGCAGGAAGAGGGGAAGCACCTTTTACCCGTCCCTGGCTCCTCACCTGGCACCGGCTCCGTAAAGAAATCTGTGCTGGATGAATATGTGTTGGGAAGAGAGGAATGCAAGGACAGACAAACAACAACAAATTACTCCGCAAGCTTTGGCGGCCTCCCTGCCAACCAGGAATGCTGTGGGAGAAGTAGCCGGACAGCTGGGTGGGGACCCACACCCCCCTTCTGTAGGTAGCCTCTTCCCTCTGTAGGGTGAGGACAGCAGCAGCACCCGCTCCTTGCTGTGAGGATGCAGTGAGCGAGCCCCCTGGAGTGCTCGGCACTGTGCCTGGCACATGAAGTTCATTTCCTTGCACTTCATGTCAAGGGAGAAGAGTGGCCAGCTGAACTGGCTTCTGCTGCAGGAAACCAAGTTCTCCCAACACCAAGCTCCCAGCTGGCTCGGGCGACCATCACACCCACCAGCACCAGCCCCGCACCCCAGCAGCCCAGTGCCCTGGAGATGGGGCCCCACCACACCACCTCAGACTCGCCGCTGACCCCGCCGAGCCCGTTCCCTCCTCTCGAGAAAGGAGGGCTATGAAGCACCTGTTTCCGTCATTTGCGGGGCCCGGAAATCTCTGTTCATTCTCGTAGTGGCTGCACGTGACCTCTCCTGGGGTGGGCAGTTTTGATTAGACTGTACCCCACACTCGCCCCCCCCATCAAGATGTCACTGAGAACCGTGAGGCTATACAATGAAACTGTCCCCAACCTCCCCTCACCTGCACTCCAAACCTACCCCACTTCTCCCACTTCCTAAGAAGCACCGTTAGTTGCTCCCCTGACCCTCCGCCCCGTACAACCATGCTGGGCGCTTCCTCCTCTCCCCTCTGCCTGAACGCCTGGCTCCTGTCGCTGCCCCTCGGAACAGTCTCGGCCACCAGCACAAACCATTCTCCTAGGTCCCCTGCTTCCCCTCCCGCTGAGACATCTTTTCTCACCCCCTTCACCGCCCAGAGTCTCAGCAGCGGCCCACACACACAGTCTTCACCTTCCTCACCTCCCACCTCCGCGACCCTCTCCCACGTCGGATCGGAGCCCCGTCCCCGCCCTTCCCGAAAGGCCCAGGGGGCCTCCGCAGGGCCCACACCGTTTCTGTCTCAGCTGATCCGGGCTCTCACAGGCCTGCAGCCCTGCTGACCGCTAGCTCTTTTCTGAAGCAGAACCCCGTGTGGGCTGCCCAGCGCCCGTTTCACACCCCCTCCTGGGGCTGCCCCTCCTCCTCCACCTGACCTCTGAGTGTCCGCCGGCCCCATCTCCGTGCTGACCACACCCAAGACTGACTCTCAGCCCAGAGGCCCCCAGTTACTCCCGTCACCGCGCATCAGGCTGTTTCCTCCACAGGGCCTACTGCGTTCCACTGTGAATGCAACGGGACAACATAGGAGACCTGACAAGCTTGGGGGCCACATGGCAGGGCTGGCCCACTCAGAGAACGAAAGCAACCACACGAGACGGTCTGGTCAGAAACCCCTAACCGGGCGGGTGCAAAGCAGGAGGTCAGATCCTAGGCCTATAGCCTCCTCAGCAAGGAGCCAGCCTTTACCTGAAGCGAACACTGTCCGTGGTTCTTAGGCATCCAGGGTAACGTACCCGTGCAATGGTGACATGGTTCTCCTTTTCAGACCCCGGGGAGGCACAGCCACCACGCCAGCGCACAGAACCACAGGCTCCCCCGGCCGGCTCGTGGCCGCCCGGCACACCACCTGTGTGCGCAGCAGATGCTAGATGCCCACACTCCTGCCCCCACCAGGTAAGGGCAGTGCTTCGACATGTGCCTCTCCATTCCCCTCCTAATCCGGTCCTAGAGGATGCCCCACCGTGCCTCCCTCTGCCCCCCAATCTACTTCCTTGTGACTTTCCCTACGTCTTGCCTTTGACCCCAAACGCACAGAAAGAGCTACCGAGCCATCCTCCCAAGCACTTTCTCAGCCCGTTGGGAGCCTGTGTCCTCAAAATCTCGGCTCAAATAAACTCCTACAAAAACTTTCCTGTAGGTTGCAGTTCTGCCATCGATAACATGCAGTTACTTTATAATCCCAAGTGATCTGTTCGGTGTTTGTCATCCCCCCCACCGCCGCCATCACATAAGACCCACAGGGCAGGGCTACTGTCGGTAGGCCAGCTCACCGACATCACACAGCTGATGACGCCACTCCCTCCCAGGGGCCAGGCACCGCCCGAGCGGCCCCCTGGCACTCCCTCGTCAAATCCACACAATACCCGCCACAGCGGCTGGTCCTGTCCCCATATGACAGAGGAGGAAACTGAGGTACAGAGGGGCCAAGTGAGTTGCCCAAGGTCCCACACAGGAAGAGGCCCAGCAAGGAGCAGGGACCCATCTACCCCCCGAGCCCAACACAGGCCTGGCCCCTTGTGGACCCTAAACAGCCACTTGCCAAATGGGCACATCAATCAGCAAATCAATGAATGATAAGCACCTCAATATGGAAAGTGTGGTGGAATGGAGGGAGATCTTTGATTTTCTGTTCTCCGCATTTCCCAAGTTGCCTTCAAAGGCCGTGGAGCTCGTACATAATTTAAAGAACAGTAAATCTTTATTTTTTAAAAGAAATCAGAGGTTTGGGATAATGTCTTAGTCCAGGGATATTTTTCTTCAATTTCAGAGACTGTCATTCCTGTACTTAATTTAAACCATTGTTTTCCTAGAGAAACTGAATAACAAGCCCGCGTTTTTAAAGCTCTCTCCAAGTCTGTCCACTTCAAACAATGGAGAGGGCGGGTAACGAGGGCGGCTCCCCTGAGTGCTCAGGGCTGGGAGGCAGGGTGCTGACCAGTCAGGCAGCCGCTGGGTTGGACGGGGGTTTCTGTAGAGGCCAGGAGGCCAGGCTCTCCAAAATGAGGGGCTCAGAGCCAAAAATGCTGCCTCGCCTACAGCCCCGTATGCCAGCTAATGTGAGCAGAGGCCCCCAAACCTCCACACTGCCCTGAACTTACAGCACCCCTTCAAATAAGGCGGTGGTGAGGCCTGGGCCAAGACCATGCTCTCGACAGACAGGCGGGTGGGCAGATGAACCCCTGGACCTAGGCAGGGGGCTTGGCGCCTAGCTTGAACCAACAGGGGTCTCTCCCTGTGTTTCTGGCCAAATGGTCAACTGTCCTTCCCTGCTTCTCCCCCCAGGTGGCCACTGCTGCCAGGGGACATCCAAGGCACAGCCAGGCCAGGTCCTGGAAAGGGTGGCACTGCCCTAGGAGGCAGGGCTGGGACTGTGGGGCAGACAGAACGAGGTTGACCCGTGCTGCCTCCACCCCTCAGAGGTGCGTAACCCGGACAAGCAAGGTGACTGACCTGGGCCTCCGCCTCGCGGGAGCAAACCGGAGATGATGACACGACCCACCTGTCGGGGTGGCCGAGGACTGAACAAGCCCCGTGGGCCCATGCCCGCCAGCGTGCCTGCGCTCCCTAAGTCAGAGCCGCTAGCACAGCCCTCTCCATAAATATGAGCATTATTATTAGCGCTTTCCTGAGAGCAGGCCCCGGAGCCTGTTTGGGCCCTGGGGTTCTATTCCAGGCTTTGACCCTAAACCCCAGGGCAATGAACCCAGCTAAGTGGGTCAAAACACACACACACACAGGTCAATTTCAAACGAAGAAAGGCGAAGGGGGTTGAGATTACGGACCAGCGGTGGATCTTTTCTCCCTCCCTCCTCAAAGGGGGGAGGGGAAAATGGACTAAAGGAAGGAAATAGGAATTTAGAAAGATTCACGACCCACTTTGAGTCCCACCACGTACAAACACAGTGCCCTTGAAGAAGTCACTCTACTCAAGACTCGGTTTCCTCATCTGCAAGACGGGACAACAGTCCTACCTTCGGGGTAGGTATGGGAACGAAATGACTGACGCTTGAAACTTGTCTGGCACGTCCAGGCATAAAGGGACCATGAGTCATCTTTAAAGAAAGAAGCGCCCAGCCCTGGCTGGTGTGGCTCAGTGGACTGAGAGCTGGCCGGCGACCAAAAGGGTCACTGGTTCAATTCCCAGTCAGGGCACATGCCTGGGTTTTGGGCCAGGCCCCCAGTTGGGGGCGTGTGAGAGGCAACTGATTATGTTTCCCTCCCTTCCCCTCTCTCTAAAAATAAATTTAAAAAAGAAAGAAAGAAGCTCCCAATTACTAAATGAAAGGCAGAAGTAACCGAAAACATTAGAGAACCTCAATACCAGTTGCTTTTTATCTTTGGCTTTTCTGATGTTATTGGCGGGGTGAGGAGGGAGGGCAGCAGACCCCCCTTTCCAATCCTGTTTTGTTCAGTCTGATATTAAAATGGAAATCTTTTTTGCGAATCCACCTGCCACAGATGCTGGGGCTGAAATAGTAGAAAGCTTGAGGGAATAACAAGAAATTACCAAAAAATCTTAAAGAGGGGCAGGGGAGGGTGACCCACACAACACAGCGCCTCTAGCAGGTGAGGTCTGGCAAGACCCCTTTGCTGGCACCCAGAGGGTGCTGTACCCTCCTACGTGAGGAAGGCTCAGCACCTGCCCCGACCCCCAAGCCAGGCTGAACACCCCAACAGCCCATGCCTCTGAGCCTTCGCACGTGCTGTTCCCTGGATCCAGACCCTTCCCCTCTCCCCGCCCCATTCTCCTGCTCTCACACCTCCCCTGTACATACCTGTACATACGTCCATCTCCCAAACAGAGCTCACACACGGGACGAGAACTATGGCTCTTGGAAACAGATGTCCACTCCACAGTCCGGCTCTACTCTCCTACGCTGTCCCTGAACCTCTACAGACAGGTCACGCCCACCATGGCCTCAGCCTCCTCCAGACCTCGCTCGCCACCCAGGCCCTGGACATCACACCTCCACCAGCCCTGAGTGATCTGACTTGCCCGCAGCCAGCCCTTGGACACCACCACCACTTTGCTGCCCAGATGCCCCGGTCCCCTGACCGTGGTTATTTAATCAACGGCAAAGCAGGCTCTCAATTAATCGGATCTCATCCTCAACCCATTTCCCCTCTTCATGGTGCATGGCAATCCATAACCCAGATTCCGCAGGGAGAGGTCACATGAGGGTGGTTCACAGCCCCCGCCCCGCAGCAGGCCCAGCTGCCCCTCTCCCTCTGCACCTCCAAGGGCCCCAGACCAGCCCTGAGGGGTGTCACGCCAGAACGCGAGCTCTGGAGGCGGGGGCTGCACCTGAGTCGCTCACTACTGGATCCCCACGATGAGCTGATAAATGTTTAACAACTGGCTGGGGCCAGGGTTGTGGGGAAGGGGCTGGTTTGCAGCATTTGCCAACTTCTGTGGTGTGAATACTCTCACTACGGCCTATTACAAGCTACCAAGGCAACATCACCAAACACACAGTTGGGAAAAAATGTGTAGTAGCCACGATTATACAGTCACGTGTTGTATAACAACGGGGCATGCTCTGGGAAAGGCATCGTCAGGCTGCTGCGTCCCTGTGCGAACACCACAGAGGCACTCGCACACACCCGGGGGGCACGGCCCCTGCACACCTGGCCGGACGGTGCAGCCGCTCTCCCAGGCTACAAGCCTGCACGACACATTACTGTGCTGACTGCCTCAGGCAATCATAACAATGTTATTTGTGTATCTAAACATATCTAAACATAGCAGAGGTACAGTACAACGTGGTATAGGTGATTTTTCAAATGGAGCACCTATACAGGCCTGGAAGCTGCTCCAGGGAGTCGGCGGGTGAGTGGTGTGTGAGTGCGAAGCCCCCGGACGTCACTGGACACCACTGGGGACTCTGTAACGCTGCCCCACAAGCCCACCTCCCGCTTCCTTCTGACAGGGTCGGAGGCAGAACCTCGGAGCTGCTCCCCAACAGGGAGGCGGGCTGCACTGACGGGGAACACCGAGGATAGACTGGCTGGTAGGACGCAGAGACCGTGTCAGTGGCCGCCAGGGGGGAGTGAGGGGGGACCAGGGGGTCAGCGGGAACAGGAAACTAAGACAGAGCGAGAGGAACACAGGGGACTGTCGTGGCCCCGTGGTCTGGTTGGAGCAGTGGGCAGATCAAGGAACTCGGTGGTATGTTCGGGAAAAAACGGGGATTGAACACGGAGAGAGTGTAGAACTGAGGACTCGTTATTTCGACTTTGGAATTTGGTTTTGGCTTCATGTACCCTGTCTGGCATACAGGCTCTCTCCGTTGTTGAATTTATGGAAGACATAAAACGTACCTATGCTTTACACCATTACAACCGAAATATTTCCAAGTGCAAGGACAGGCTGGCCCCCTGCAGCCACAGGAAGCCTTTACTAAAGAGGCAGTGGCGCCCGCGGACCTGTGTCCTCGAACAGGGTCTCGGGTCCCCAGCAGAGGACTTACGGCCCTGGTCTCTGAGGACACTGGCCAGGACTGGGGCCCTGGAGCGCCCTCCGCACACGCAGCACCGGGGGACGGGCTCCCCTGTGCCGAGCGGATCGGCGCCTCGCAGCCTGGGCGATGGCCCTGTGGCTGCGCCCTTGGAACGAGGTGCTGTGAGCACGAGGGGTCTCCTGCCCAGGCCCGCAGACACGCCCCCACCAGAGAGAAAAGAATCCTCCCGAACCCGAACCCTCCCATCTCCTACAGGACATCCAGTTCCATTCTCATCTCTTCGGACCACCGCCGTGGGTGCGGTCTGTCATGGACAGAAAGCTGGTTACGCAGCACACAAGGGGGACCCCCAAAACCTGGAATTTACTTACAAAAAATCGTGTACTTATTCTCACATGTTTAAGCTCCAGTCACCCCCAACGGCATCCATGTGATGGAATACACCTGTCAAGACATTTTTTCCCACTGCTCAAAGCAGTGTGTGAAGTGGTCGATTCTGATGCCATTTAGTGCTTCTGCCATGTCTTGTTTCACCTCTTCTCCATCAGCAAAACATTTCCCTTGAGGACTTTTCTCATCCAGGGAAACGAGAAGAGTCACTCCGGGCAAGATGAGGTGACTACGGAGGGTGGGGCAAGGGGGTGATACTGTTTTTGACCAAAATCCACAGAACGTACAGTGCACTGTGGGCAGGGGCGCCCATAAATCACCCACGTGAAACGAGCAAATGCGTTGAAAGAGTCTTAAAAAACTCACTGAAGCCAAACGCAACCTCTCACAACAATACCAGCTGGTGCACTGACACAGATGGGATCCCAGAACACTCACCTAGCCGGGGTAGCCTGTATTACAAAGGGCCCGCCCTTCAGAAGTTACTTCCATTTCTGGGTGTCTCCCCTCATATGTAATATACATATGCACACACATAAAAGATACAAATAACCACCAGCACACAGGTAACAGTGAAATAGCTAGGAAGGACTGCATTTTGAGTATTTACTACCCTTGCTTCTAGTATAATTTATTTAATTGTAAACTTACATACTTATAGTTTTTTTTTATAAAGGCCGTGTTTAACAGCCAACTCACAAAATTCCTAAAACTGAGTGATCAGCCCCCATGCTTTGGCACAAGCCGGCCCCGGCAGGAAGACGGCCACTCCCGGGGGCTCTATCAGACCAGGGCCCCAGAGGAGGTGGCTCTGTGGCCCTCCGGCGAGGCGGAGAGAGCCCAGGGACTCTCCAGGGACATGTGACTGGAAGGAGCTGAGCTGTGGCCCTGGCAGCACGACGGGGTGGACAGAGGGCTCAGGGCCACTCTGCTGCTTAGGCATGATTCTCCTCCCTGAACTTCGGACCCCTCGAGGGCAAGGGCCGTGGCCCACTCACAGATACAAAATCAGTGAAGACAAGCCTCTGCCGAAAACAAGGACTGGGCCGGCAGGGAGACCCAGGCCGGAGGCCTGCACTGACTGACCGCAACCTCAGGCGGTCACTAAAGGCCATGGTCCATTTTCCTCATCTGTAAGACGGGTATGAACCCATCTCCCCAGCCGAATTTGCAGCAGAAACAAAGAGATAATGCCACATGAATCTAAGGTACTACTATTATGTGTACACGCCAGCCACTTCATCTTCCCTAAACTTACCTAAGAAGACGATATGCTTTCCACTCTGCTCCTCCCCCGTGTGTGAGGCAGCTAGCCCAGCGTCTGGCACTTAACCAGATACTACAAATGTCTGTTAATTCACTTACTACTTATCTAATTAACTGTGGGTTTTTCCCATACACTAACCTGGTACCTGGGCCTGGAGGAGCCCACCAGCCATACCCACCCCACCCCCACCAGACTCCTCTCAAGTTAAAACTTGACAGAGCAGACTTTAGAAACCACTGATGACTGGACATCCACTTAATCGGCAACTACGCATCTAGCAGGGTTCAAGACTGGTCCCCACTCTCAAAGGCTTACAGTCCCCCAGAGGTATAAACAAGCCACCCCCACTGCAGTGAAGGCTGGAACAGCATCCTGAACTCGGATCGTGTGCCTGCTCGGCTGGCAGAGAGGAAGAGGCCCCAGGTGAGAAGTGAAGAGGTGGAGGGTGGGACCAGCTGTCGGAGAGAACGGCAAAGGCAGCGGGTTTTGGGTGGGTGGGGGGGCAGGGACCTCAGGAAGGCCAGCCTGAGGGAGCAGGGTGAAAGTCATACCCAGGCACAACCTTAGGCCTCACCAGCCATGAGGAGGGCTCTGAGCACTACCCTGGAGCCTGAGGAAGGGGCAGAACAGCCCCCACCCACGGTCACAGGGAGGTTGGAGATTCCAGACTGAGCCCTGCTTCCTAGTCTACGTGTCGGAGGACTGGATACCGGGGTACAGTGCTGGGTGGATGAATGGATGGCCGGATAGACAGATGGATGCTGCAGCTGATGGCCACGCAGACAGGTCTGCAGGGAAGGGCTGGGTGTCTTCATGAGCGTGCACAACCTGTCTCCTCTCCCCAGCATCCGAGGAGGAGCAGATGGTGCGTGGGCCGGCAGGGCGGGGCTTCCCTTGACTGAATCCCTCAGGAACACCAAGGACTTTGAGGCAAACCAAGGTCTCAGCTCCAAAGTGGGGAGAAGTGCCGCCCACCCGGCAGCACCCCCTTGCTGTGGCCTGAGCTGGGGTCCTCAGGCTCCTGGGCTCTCCAGGCTAAAAGAAGATTCCTGACCGCTACCTTGGGCCCTCACCCTGGGAGAGGGTGGAGAAACTCTCCCCGCACTCTCCTATCTCAGGCCTGGGCTCCACTCTCAGGGACCACCCCTGGAGGCCAGGCACGGGTCTTCATTCTCAGTGGGGCCCACCCCAATACACTTCCTGCCTCAAGGAGTGTCCAGGCCTGACCGAGTTCTGCGGCCATGGCCTTCCCACTGAGCAGGGCACCCTTCCCTCCCACCAGCTCCTCCTCCTCGAAGCCGCCCCTGTTCCATCTCTGGGCGGGCATCCAGGCTGGAGAGGCTCGCCCAGCACTGAGGGGCCAGGAGCATTCCCTGACTTCATGAATCCCAGAGACCCCCAAGGTCAGTGCGGGGTGGGGGGGAAGCCACAGTGACAGCAGAACCTGAAGGTCCCATCAGTTGGCAGGGAAGTGAGGCACAAAGTCACACACACACACACACACACTGATGCACAAAAAACAGAAGTCATGCAGAGACAGGACACCTAAGGGACACAGAGACTCCGTGGGAGAGGGGTTCACACACTCACATTCTAGAGGTACACAAACACACTCACAACCAAATGACACAAGGAGACGCCCCCACAGAGACAGCAGACCAGAGACTCGTCTACCATACTCAGGCTGCCGGGACACACGGGCGGAGAGAAGTCACCAGCTCCTGGAAACACACGCACACCAGGGGCACAGGGAAGATCCGGTCTTGGACTCTCACACCCAGAGGCACAGAGATACACACTCTCAGACACACCCAGGGACCCTCGGAGAAGACGCCCGGCTCACACTGCCCGAAGCAGGGACACACAAAGATCCCGCAGAAGCAGACATACGCAGAGCGGCCGGGACGATCCGGACAACGGCGCCGCTGGACTCCCCGCGACCCTGACACAGAGATGGCCCCCTACCCCCCACCCTGGAGTCACACGGAGCCCAGGGCCGCCGGCGCCAGCGGCCCCCCAACCGGCCCCCTCCCGCGGGCCGCACTCACCCGCTCCGGCCGCCCGGCCGCGCCTTTGTTGTCCGTGCCGCTCACAAAGGCGCCGGCGGCCGGCTCCGCGCCTCAGCCGCCCGGCCGCCGCGGGCGCCCATGGCCGGGCCGGCCCAACCCCGCGCCCCGCCGCCCGGCCCGCCGCCGCCGCTGCTACCGAACCAATGGCCGCGCAGCGCGCCGCGCGCCGCCCGCGAGGTCGCGGCCCCGCCGGGAGTGCGCCCGCCTCGCAGCGGCCTGGTCCAGCCGCCGAGCACGGAGACGCGGCACCGCCCCCGCTCGCCCGGCCCGCTGCTGCTGAAGTCACCGCTTAACCCCTGGTGGCCGGCCGCCGCTGCGCCCCTGTCTGCGCGGGCGCCCCCGGAGGAAGCGGGACAGGAAAGAGGGGAGCCCCAACCACCGGTGGCAGGAGGCCTTAGGGCTTCGGCCTTCCCGCTGGCCCTGCTCCGATCAACCTGACCCAACCTCTCACCACACAGTTGGAGAAACTGAGGCCTGCAGGGGCCTTGTCCCAGGCCCCACAGGGACCCTCCCTTTGCTCCCAGTGCCGCCTCCCACTTCCTTGTTTTTCCCACCAGAAGCTCCCACACACCGTCCAGTCCCGTTACCCAGCTGTCCCACTCGCTGGGTGCTTGCTTCTCTGTCCTCAGGTTCCGGAGTTTGCCCAGGTGTTTCCCAGAAGGCCAGAGATTCCTGGGATGGCTCCAGGGAAAAACCCAGAAGTGTGACAGCTCCTACCCAGTGTCAGATGGCACAGAGCCCTCCAGGCCCCGGTGGCAGTGACCCCAGCCTCCGGCAACGACCTCAGTAACTATGACCCCAGCAGCTGCAGGTATGAAGTGTTTGCTATGCTGAGTGAGAACGTCCCACTGAGCTGGCAACAGCCCTACCATGTGACCCTGCCGTCTTCCTGATGAGCACACTGAGGTTCAAAGCTGTGAGGCGTGAGCAACCTGCCACACTCACCCAGCAACGCGGTGGAAAGGAGATCCTCGCACTTCCTTCCTTCCAGACCCCGGAGCTGCCGAGCGCTAGTTACTCCCTCCCAGAATTCCAAAGAGAGCCTCCGGATATGATGCAATTAATTACAGTTATCAGGTCATTAATTAAGATTATCCCTGCAGTTATTAAACACTGCCTTGCTACCCCTCAATTTGCAGTGAAGTTCACACTCAGGCTTATCAGCAATTACTCCTGGGTTGATAATAATGAGTTCCATAGACTCCAAAGGGCACAGGTGTCTGTGGGCTGGAACCTCTGTCACACTGCGTTCATCCGGCGCAGCCAGCGGAAACCTTTCTCTTAACTACTCCCTGTTCATCAGGTGCCGGCCTCAGGGGCTAGGAATGGAGCTAGGGACCAGACAGACCCCAGCCCTGCCCACTCCATTCTCAGAGCAGGAGGAGACCCAGACCAACCGGCCACTACAGTGAACTGGAACGAGCGCACTTGGGCCACACCCTCCGAAACCATCTCATTCGTTGGCTGGTTGGTTGTCTATTGCGCAGGTCTGCACGGGAACACAGGCGCCGCGGGGCCTGTCTTCAGGCGCGCACAGGGTGGTGCGGAGCCCCAGGCCTACAGCAGCACGCGGCTCATCATAATCAGCCAGGGAATGTTTGTCGAACGCTTACTGTATTCCAGACATCCTCCTGGGCACGCTGGACGCCTCAGTGAGCAAAACGGGCGTGGTCCTTACCCCGCCGGAGCTGCCAGAGCTTCCGTCCCGGGGCGAATGAACGGCCGCCGGGACCACAGACAGGAAAGTTTCTGGAGCGCTAGTAAAGCAGCGAGCACATCTCCAGATGTTCCGGGAGTGACCCAGGGCCCACGGGGGCCACCTCGGGCCAGAATTTAGATGTTCTGAACCTGCATTCGAAGTCTTTCGGATCTGCGCCAACCCCATCCCTGGCTCTGGGTTTCCTGCTGAGCTGAGCCCTTGAGCCCTCCAGGCTGAATGTCTGCCCCTCTTTCGTGGCACTGGGCTTACCCTCCCTCCCAGATGCCCCAGAAGACCCAGAATGCCCAGGAAACCTCCCCACTTGGCCTTTGTTCCCTGACCACCTCTCACCTCTGATCTCCACAGTGCTCCGACCTTTGGTTAGTTGCTTTTGTTGTTTTGTGAAGTTGGCTCAAAGTAGGAACTGATCTGAACTATCTTCAGTTTGAAGGCAGCTATGATCTGGCCTTGAGGGCAGGGGCCATACCCCAGGCCCCCACCATGCCCCAGAGCCCAGCACGGTTAGGACCATTAGAGCATCATAGTAGATTTCTGTGGACACCCTCAAACCCTATCAGCAGAGCCCTCTGGGTCCAGGGCTGCAGTCCACCGGCTCATAGAACAAGTGGAGCCCCCGGAAGTGTTTCGCCTCACCCGCCTGCCCAGAGTGGTTTTGTTCTTGCCAACAATTTGTTGCTCGTCAGTTACCAACATCTAAAAATGGGAAGCTATCCCATAAAAAGCCAGATTGCTGGCTTCTCTTAACAGATCTGAAGATTCCACATGGCCAGGCCCCCGTCCCCTGGCGTCACACTCTGCAGTCCCCAAAGAGCCCTGACTCCTTACCAGAGCTGTGCCCTCCACTTGCTTGCGTCCCGCCCAGGGCTGCGCGCAACCCATCTGACTTGGAGGCCTCTGCTCTGGAAACTAGTGTTTTCATTTCATTTCCCCCTCTCCATTGTACTTTTAGAGAAAACAACACACGCTTGAATAAATGAGCCTGCAGCCCTCACCTTCCAGGCTAGCCCAGGCCCCGAGCCAGGCCATATTCTCCTACGTTTTTTTTTTATTATTTATTTTACTTATTTTTGGGAGAGGGGTGGAAAAGGAGAGAGAGAAAGAAGCATCAATGTGTGGTTGCCTCTCACTCACCCCTACTGGGGACTCAACCTGCAACCCAGGCATGTGCCCTGACTGGGAATCGAACCAGCGACCTTTTGGTTTACAGTCCTGCACTCAATCTACTGAACCACACCAGCCAGGGCTATTCTACATTCTTGATCTCTCCACCATCTCCCTCTCCTGACACACACACCCTTCCTCTCTCACCTCCCCAGCTCCACACCCTTTGCTCCACAGCACACATGAATGTGCAAGGTGGTCCCTGGGCCTTCGCCCCTGCTGTTCCCTCTGCCTCCATCCCCCAGACTCAGTAGCTAACTGCTCTTTGATGCCCTCAATATAAATAATGCCTTCTCAAGGATCTCTCTCTAGTGCCCCCAGTCTCGACCCCGGGGCTCATGCAGGGTCCTGTGCTCCCCGCCCAGTGTGCCCATCCCACCGTGCGGTGCCACCGCATGTATTTGCCCCATGTCTCCCCCCAGACCATGGGTCCCTGGGAGCTGGGACCCAGTTCTGTCATTCACGCTGGAAACCCCAACACCTGGGGCAGAGGCTGGCAGAGCATAGGCAGGAGATAAATATTTGCTAATAGTTGAATGAGTGGGTTTCATTAGCCACAAAATGAACAGAAAGAATTTCTGGGAACATTTCCATGTCCCAGAACATTCAATTAACCAGAATTTCCCACTCACTGTGCATTCTGGCGAGGACAGGATTGACTGTGTAAGCATAATCATTAATGATGCATCTGAATGGGACTGGGACTCTGCTCACCCTTGTCTCCACCACTGACCTGGGAAAGAGGGAAGGAGTGCAAAAGTGGTACTTTCCACTGGCCAGAGAGGCTGGGGGACTTGCCCCAGGTTGCCTAGCAAACTGGCGGCAAAGTCAAGATGGAAACCCAGGGCTCCTGCCTCTGCCTCCCGGCCTGGCTCCCCTTCCACCAGCCCAGGCCCACAGTGGGTCAGAAAGGGAGTGGGTGGATGGGACAGTGCACTTCCCGAGCCCAGACACAACCGTCACACCTGCAGAGCAATGGAGAGCATGCAGGAAACTGTCAGTCCTGAACATTTACTATATCATCAAACCACTCATGGGCCGGCTCTCATCTAAGAGGGGCTGGATCACATTTTAATTACAAATGAGGATGATACAGTCTGTCTAACCAAGAAGAAACCCTCTTCCCATACACGCCTGCCCCTGTTCCATAGGATGGGCATTCTGAAGGGGGCTGGGACACATTGGGCAACCCTCCAAGCCGCTCAGATTCCTCACAACCCAGGACCTGCATTTGTGGGAAGCAAGATGAGGTCAGAGGCACAGCCACAGGTGGCGATGTTTCCAGGGGCTCAGGTGGGGAGGGAAACTTGACTTCTCTGAGCTATCATTGTATGGGCCTTGGTATCTGGAAGAGGCCAGTCTGAGTGGTTTATTCTCTTGGGGGTGTGGTGTCCAAGTTGTCCCAAGACAACCAGGGGCTAGGTGGACAGCTTATGTTGAGTGGGCTGGATGTGGACACAGTACAGGGCACTGGGCCTGATTCCACCCTGAGATCTCTATAGGACCTTGAGAACAGCCCTCACCCTCTTCACTGGGTCCCACTGACTGTCAAGTGGGAACAATAACCTTTTGCCCTCTTCTATCTCATAAGATTTTGGAGGACCCATCTAGTATAGCCTAACAGAGATTTTTCAACTTCTCACGGACAAAATTAAATAAATATGCTACTTAATACTACATTATTGTCCTGACTGGTGCAGCTTAGCTGGCTGGGCATCATCCTGCAAAGCAAAAGTTTTACTGGTTTGATTTGTGGTCAGGGTGCATGCCCAGGTTTGGTTCCCTGGTCAGGGCAGGTATAAGAGTCATCCAGTCGATGTTTCTCTCTCACGTGGATGTTTCTTTCCCTCCCTTCCCATCTCTCAAATAAACAGTCATAACTTATGTATGATCATAAACAGTCATAACTATTATTGATGCGAGGCAAGCCAGTATAGTAGTGGTCAGGAGTTCAAACTCTTGGGATTCTCACTGTTAGAGAAGGGAATTACAAATATGGAAAGGCAGGAGAGTAGGATGAACCTGTAGTGATGGAAGTGTTGGTGTGAGCTTGTAGCTCTGTCCTCCAAGAGGACCTGGAGCAGGGACACCCCAATAGCGATGAGCACATTTAGCAGCTAGATCGTGGCTTCTAAATACCATTCTCTACTAAAAAGAACCAGAGCTCCTTGGAGAAATGGCTGATTCCGTGAGAACAAGTTGAGCCTAAAACGTATTGTGCCAGAAATTAATAAATTGCTCAAGAAGTGATGGGGACATAGCAAAGGGACACAGACACCAGCACAAAGAGGTTCCAACTAGCCAAACTGAGGGCCATTTAAGCATCAAAATAAATAATAATGGTAAGGATTTCTATCCCATTGAATACAACAGAAAACCAGGAGTCCACACCGATGTCAATCAATAAATGAAGAAATTGAAAGTTAGGAATGGCTGTTTACATAAATTCAAAGTACCTCCCCACAAAACACTAACCATGGGGGGAGGGGAGAGCAACCCTACAGTAGAGAAACTTAGCAGACACACCCTCGGCAAGTGATCAGACCGGGTCTGCCCAGCGGCGGGACGTCTGAACATCGAGCGTCTCCTGGACGGGATGCACTGAGAAACCCACGACTTCACTTCACGGTCCTCCTTCCAAAGACGCACAGCTCACGCAGTCATGGGCGAACATCGAGCACACCCACACTGAGGGACATCCCTCTGGATGTCTTTTGAAATGCCTGGTCGTGAAAGTTAAGGAAAGACTGCGGAGCTTGTCCAGATTGAAGGAGACTGATGGAAGGCACTCCACAGCTAAACGTCGCGTGTGGCTCTGAACTCCATCCTTCTCCTCCAAGGGCACCATTAGGACACCCGGCACGACTTAAACAGGGTCTGAAGTCCAGGGGTAGACATGTCCTGCGCAGTTTCCTGGTGTTGATGGTCATCTCGTGGTTGTGTGGTTGGCATATCCTCGTTTATAGGAACTACACACCAAAGTGTCCAGAGTTAAAAAACCTCATCAGCAGTTTCCTCTCCAATACCTCAGAGGAGAAAAGCTATACTTGCAACTTTTCCGTAAATCTGAAGTAATTTCTAGAGCCAGGGCCCTGTGCTAATCTAGAACAAGTTGCTGGATTCTCTCATCCTCAGTGTTATTGTCTGTATAGTATGGGTGGAAGTCATAATACTAGCTTCACAGGGGCTGTTTAAAGAATTAAATGAAATAATATTTGGCACAGAACTATATACAAATACATACTCCAAAATTTTGAAAAGCTATGTCATTTTTCTTTTTCTTCATGCAGTTCCCATCCCCAGGGAGAGTACCAGGCTACAGAATCAGGTGGCACACACCAGTGCCAAAGGTACCAGGGAGGGGATGAGAGTGGGAGAAACAGGATGAATGTGTGTGATGACGACACTCGGTTTCAAGATCAGGGACACCACAGGGAGAGGGGACACCCCTGGAGGCCTGGAAGGTGAGTGCCTCTGGAGAAGGGGGTAGCCACCGCCCTGTGCTAATAGATGCATTCCCCAGTGTCTCCAGAGCTTTCTTTATTTTTTCCCAAGAGACACCAAAAAATCTGACTTCTATATGAAATCCCCTGGTTTTTAATATTGGCAACTATTTCAACTTTTTTTAAATTACTTTAGAGGGAGAGAGAGAGAGGCAGGGACAGAGAGAAAGAGAGACACATCAACTTGTCATCCCACCCATTCTTGCCATCCGTGCATTCTTTGATCACTTCTCATGCGTGCCCTGACCAGAGATCAAACACGCAACCTTGTCGTATCGGGACAACACGCTAGCCAACCAAGCTACCCCACCAGGGCCACTGTTTCAAAATTTAAGTGAGCTAGTAACTTGTGAGCCAATCCAGCTCCAAGCCCCAACACCAGGAGGAGTTCTAAAAGCTTGTCCTGAACACTTAGAAAAGTGGGAATGCCCCTGTGGGGTGTCAGAAAAGGCACCAAACCGCAGTTCACAGTTCTGCGGCTGCTCTGATAGAGTCCCTGACGCCAGCAGGGTGAACATGCCAGGATGTGTGCGACCAGCTCCGCACACCATGGCAGCCCACTCCTCCCCAGCACGGCTGATTGGACAAATCTCACTGACACCGAGCCAATCAGCTTGCTTCTTCCAGGAACTTGGAACTGGAAAGCGGAGAGGCTGAGTTGGTCCAATGACAATGGACACTGAGCCTGAAAGACCGTGCAGAGCTGGGGCCAGCCTTCATGTTGCTACAAACCACAGCCAAGTTCAAGCTGAGGTTCTGGGAGAGCAGAATCGCCAGAGGAGAAAAAAAAATAAAAAGCAAGAGTGCAGAGCAAAGTGGAGGAAAATGACAGTGAAGCAGAGACCATAGTCCTAGAAGGCATTCACAGCAATGTAAGAGCAAACCCTTCCCAAGCACTCTCTACACCAGGCTCTGTTTAAACATTGTGCACGTATGAACTCATTTACTCCTCATAGCAAACCTGGAAGGCAGGCAGTTCTATCATGTTTTACAGAAGAAAGGGAGGCACAGAGGCATTCCATCCTAGCCTTGAATGTCCAGCAGAGTGTCCTGTCGTGTGCCCTTACAGAGAGCCCCCCACCCTTTACTTGTACTCACTTGTGTGGGTGTTTATTCCTGTGGCAGAGAGGAGGGGTTCATTAATATTCAGGGAATGCCCCCTGCCCATGGCTACTGTCTCTGCAGGGTGAGGTGGGGCGGGGGGTGGGGGGTTTCTGGGCGCAGTGAAGGCATCCCCAAACATCCTGCTCCAGCCTTCCTGCATCTCCCCAAATGGAAAACTGAGTGGGTAAAGGGGAAGTCTTACAGCCTGGAGCGTCAAAGGCAGCTGCAGACACAGACCCCACAGGCCTGTGTGCCAAACCGGTCCACACAGAGAAGCCAGCCCCATCCCCGGGTGGCCACAGCCTCCGCTGAGGATAAGCAGGCAGAGGGCTGGCAGCTGTCTGTGAGCCAAGGGAGGCTGGATCTCTCTGCCTGGGGCCTGGCCAAGGAGCCAGGAAGGACAAGAAAAGCAAGGTCTTCGCTTCCTGGCATCATATTACTGCCCGTAGCCAGGCTCAGCATGCCAGGAGAGGCTCCCAGGCGTGAGAGCTGCTGGTCAGCTGACAGCGGGCAGGGCTCAAGCCCTGTTCTAGAAGCTGCCCTAGGATGAGGAGAATGTGGCATTGACTGCTGAGGATGGGGAGCAGGCTGGGGCCCAGAGTCCAACAGAAGGTCTCCAGGAGGAAAGGACCCAGGCCTGGGGAAGGGAGGTCTGCAGCTGCCATCCCCGGGACTGCAGTGACACTACAGGGATGTCCTAGCTGCCCCCACTCCCACTTGCCCGCTCAGGCTGTATGGAGGGTGGGGGGGCCTGGCCAAGGCCGCAGCCTGGCACCAGCCCCAGAAACCTTCAGCGTCCCCAGTTTCACCGCCCAGGGCTGGAAGCTTCCATAAGCTCCCTGGCTCCCCAGATGAAAGACGCTTTCTAAGAGTCATAAAACTGTCCCAGCTCCGAACAATGGGCCCTTATCCTGCTGTGTCCTTCACATAAGCTCCCATTAGCAACGCACCAGAAACTGTAGGCAGGAGTTTTATAGACTGGATTTCTGGACCAGCCCCAGCGTTCATTAACATCTACTCCAGCGCCCGCCATGGAGCCTGCAAAATCACTCCTGATTACAGAGGCCCACAGTGTGCTCGACCTATAGGCAGCCCTGTGGGAAAGGGGCCTTTGTCCCAGAGTATGAATAAGGAAGCAGGCCCAGAGAGGTTGGGCAGCTTGTGCCGGATCACACAGCGGGAGAGTGGGGGAGCCAGGGTGGAAACCTGGACTCTGGGCTCCCTCCCACATACCACGTGGCCGCTGGTTATGACCACTCACGCCCTGCCCCGTGGAATCCAAGAGGTTAAGCCGCATGATTTTCTCGCATTTATTTCTGGAACTAAGTAAGCATCTTCTGAGGCCTCCACGCCTTTGCCAGCATGGTCCTGTTGACCTACCTCCATGTCAGCAGAGACAGAGCGAGGCGGGCCACTTCTGAAGGGAGAGCACATCAGGCCCCTTCCCTCGGGTGAAATCAGAGTCTTTCCCCACTTCTCACATTCACACTCCCTGGCAGCATGACGACAGCCCCTTTTAGGGAGCATTTACGTACAGTACACCGGGTCCCGTGCTCTCATACATGAGCTCGTGTGCTCTGGCAAGAACCCTGTAGAATGTCTGCTTTCAAGATCCCCCTTTTCACAGGAGCAGCTAAGGCACAGAGAGGTGAGTAGTCTACCTAAGGCCACACAGCAAGTCAGCAACAGATCCCAGGTCTCTCCCAGACTTCTCAGGGTGGGGTCAGCAGGCTCTCTCTTCCCATAAGACTGATCCCACTGTCCTGGCTCACCACCCTGTGTGTCACCCAGATGTGTGGATGATGACAAAAGCGGTCACCTTTACTGGGTGGCTTCTGAACCCCTTCACCATCTCCCAGGTACCCAACAGCTCGCAACGTCCATGTTGCCGTTCCTGGATGGCAGGGGAGGAAACGGAGGCCGAGAAAGGGTTCCCCAAAGCTGGTACGTCGTGGGTTTCAGGATTTAAACCCACGTCTGTCTGGTTCCAGAGCTACAGCTTTTTCCAAGTAAGTCCGCACAATAACAAAACCAAATTGGGATGCCGATTGCTCTGGTGTGCATTCCACAAACCTCCCCACAATCCTCAGATAAGCACCTACTTTGTGCTTGGTGCCATTGTCTCAAGGAGTAAATGAGACTGACATGCCCCAGCCCCCACCTACCCCATGGGGGCCACCGGGGACCCCCTGACCACTTCTAGCTGCTTCCCCTGGAGCTCCAACTGCAGCCACTCCCCCCGAGCCCCCAGCCCAGGGCTCTTTCCCACCACTGCCTCCCCTGGGCTCCTGGGCTCCCCTCAGCTTCTGGGAGTTTTGTGGATAGCCTGCACCAGCCCCTGCCAGGGCGGCCGACAGCTCCACGTCTCTGGGGTTAGTTTGCCCTACGATGCTTCACCACCCACTCTGAACAGGGCAAACCGAGGAGGTGACTGTGTCATCTCAGGCTCCCCAGGAAGCCCTCAGACACACACACTCCCCCACCAGAGGGCATGGCCAGCAGCCCTTGTTGAAATAATGTCCTTCTGGGTTTCCCCACCCTGAGAAGCTGGCTTGGGGCCTGCCCTCCGCCACTGTTCCCCTATTACCTCGCTTGCCGCCGAGGAAAAACAGCCTGCCCAGGACAATTCATGGAAACATATGGTTGCTTAGTTAGTGTCAGACGCTGATTTAGGTGATCTCTACCATCATCATCGTCTTCATCAGGATCATTACCATCGCAGCTAATGTTTATTGAGCACTTACTACATGCCAGGCACTGGACCAACCCTTTCCCTGTCTTATCTCACCAGCTCTTCACAACCCCACGAGGTCGGCACAGTCCTCGTCCCGTGCAATAGATAAGGAAACTGATACGCAGAGGCAATAAGGCCACAGCACAAAGCACTGTGCTACTTGTGGAACTGTCTGTCATCTCTGCTGCACTGTCCTATCCCTGAGGACAGGATCATGTCTGTACGACACAGGCTTGTATCTCCTGAACACAGTGCCAGGCATAGAGTAGACACCAATAAACAGTCTTTAGATGGATGGACACATGGATAGAAGAGTAGATGGACAAACGGATGGATGGATGGACACGTAGATGGATGAATGATGGATGGATGAATACATGGGTGGACATGTAGGTGGATGGATGGACAGGTGGATAAATGCAATCGAAAAACAAGAGGAAAAGAACTGGAGAAAAATACATGCCTCTCGCACTCCCAGCCAGCCACCCCCTCGGTGAAGCAAGAGAAAGCTGGAGGCAGTCGCTCTGCTAATTGGAAAATCCCCTGGCCGAGACTCTGGGGAAAGCAGAGAGGGGTGTGCTGATTATCAGGGAGGGAAAGCTGGAGTGACATGTGGGTGATGGCTCTGAGAGAGCTGACAGTAAGCAGCAGCACAATCGGGCACACTCCCCCTTTCCCAGAAACTCGGCAGGGGATTTTATCTGCTGCACCCCAAACCACATCTCCCTGCCTGGTGGCTCCAGGCCTGGGCCCAGAGCAGAACAGGGCCAGATGCCGGGGAGTCAGCCAGGCCCGTCCCCTGGGTGCCATGTCAGAATTCTGGAGCCCCCACCAGGAGCCTTGAGCTTTAGGAGGCTTGTTCTCTAGTTGATCATTCAAAATTTCTCACGCTCTCCCTCAAATTCTTGGACCTCATGAGTTTTGATCATCGGCTTGAGCCAACCAGCCAGACAGGGGGTCAGATCAGTGTGAAGCAGGCTCTCCTCCTCCCCACTCATCCCTGCGGAGCCCTGGGCTTCCAGCAAGACACAGAGAAGAAACCCTGTGGTCCCAGGAAGCGTGCATCGCAGCGTGGGGCCAGTTTTGTAGCTTTAAGAAAGAAGAAGGGGAAAACTACAAAGCTCAGTGTCATCCCTACCACCTGGGGACATCCACTCGTCTGCATGGACATGGCATTGAGGTCCTGGGCAGCAGGGCGAGGTGTCCTGTCGTCCTTCAGCCTCATCTGTTTGCCATCAGTGAGGCATCAGGCTGGCACTGGGGCCAAAAGAAAGGACGCACCCTTGCTTTTTCTGAGCACCTACTATGCGCCAGAGCAGGGGCTGTGCCTGGGACGATGCATCACCCTCGTCACACCTCAGTGAGTTTTGTATTAGTAGCTTCCTGTTCAGTTGCAGGAACCAAGAGCAAGTGACTCGCCCAAGTTCAAGTTCACTCCCCTAGGAGGGACAGAGACAGGGTTTGATCTCCAGCCTGACCCTGAAGTCCATGCTCTCGCCACGAATGACAAGGTGACTAGGACCTCAGGAAGGCTCTCCCCCACAGCTGGGCAAACGCTGGCATCCTGGGTTTATTCCAAAATCGGCCAGACAGAATTGGAGCGGTGTTTGTGGAGACCAATCCAGTCTCTGCTGGTTCCCGCGTGTCAGGAGCAAACACTGCCTCCCCCACATTCCTGTGCCCCTCAGCTTTGTGGGAAGGAGGGGAAGATGGCAGGGAGCCCAGGGGGCACCTTGGAGTCCCATTTGATCAGTTCAGAGATTTTCAGAGCTGGAATAGTCCTTAGGAAGGATCCAAGCCAACCCTGTCCTTTCACAGAAGGGAAACGGAGAGGGCGAAGGGTTTGCTCACGGTCACACAGCACCGCCCTGGCTGGTGTGGCTCTGTGGGTTGGGCTGTGTCCCTCAGAGCAAAGGGTCGCCGGTCAGGGCGCACGCACGGGTTGTGAGTCAGGGTGCGTATGAGAGGCAGCCAACCAATGTTTCCCTCACATCCATGTCTCCCTCTCTCTCTTTCTCCCTCCCTTCCCCCTTCTCTAAAAAAATAGATTAAAATTTTTTTTAACGTTCCACAAGGTGAGGAATGGAACAGGAGCAGAGGCAGCCTTCCGGCTCCCGGTCTAAGGCCCCCGCCCCCACCCCAGCCTGTCTCAAACGAGCCGTGACTTTGGAGCCCCTTCCATCAGATAGAGTGAACAGTTATCAGATTTAATCATGACCCTGGGCAGCGGGACAACCAGGACGTAGGGTAAGATGGGGAGGGAGGTGCTGGGCAGAGGTGCCACCCACCGAACCCTGCTGCCTCCCTCCCTCCCTCTGCTGAGTGGGCTTGGCTGGACCAGGAGACAGGAGAGGGGTCGCCTGTGGAGCAGGCCCCCATGGGGCCAGGAGAGATCCCTATTTCCCAGCCCCCTGGGCACAAGGACAGCCTCTGTCCCTGAGACAAGGAAGGGTGGGGGAGGGGTCTCTCTCACTGCCCAAGGTCAAAGTGGGGAGAAGCCTGCAGGGTTGGGGGAGGGTTAGGAACTCACTCTGTGGCTGCACCAGCCTCGGACCTACCTGTGAGGCTGCTGGGAACCTGCTCCCGTGAGTCTGGCCACCTTGAATCCCAAGAGGGGTGTCCCTAAACCTACTCACCGCTCAGAGCCCCAGGGGCCCCCATCTCAGGGGCATGTTTCACCCGGGCGGGAGGTGCTCCCTTCTGGGAATGCACAGACGGGGTTCAAATCCCTGCTTCCCCACCTACGAGTCCTTTGACCTCCCTTCTCTGAGTCTCAGCTTCCGGCTCCTGTTCCCACCTCCCAGGGCGATTGTGGGGATTAGAAGTCAAGGCCGTCCCAGGCACGGAGAGACAGAGATGCTGCTTGAGGAATTAGCTCCCTTCCTACTCATTCAGGGACTGAAGGCATTCCCAGACATGACAATGACTCACAGCCCTCAGCGAGGCCAGCCCCTGCTCCCAGAGGGGGGCTCACCCCCTAAGAGGCTGAATGCCTTGCCCAAGTCAGAACACAACCAGAACCTGGGGTTCTCGAGCGCCATGGGGGCCCAGGCCGGCCCAGCCCAGAGGACAGGGGATCTACCACTCTGAGCACCGGCCTCCTCATCGGTGAATGGGGATTGCCCGGAGGCCTGCGCGGAGTTCAGTTCAGCACACTGCGAGGGCCCAGTGGATGGGAATGTCGAGTGGCAGTGCCAGTAAGCGACAGCGCCGTGGTGCGATTATTGTCACTAGGGGGAGAAGACAGAACACAACCAGGCCCCAAAGGAGACACAGGGACCCTTCTCACGGTCCAGGCGGTGGGGACGGGAATGGGGTTAGACCAGTCACCCCAGTGAGACCCCGACGTCTTGCTGACTGAGGAGACCCAGCCTGGACGACTGCTGGCATGGTCCCAGAGGACCTCTGCCCCCGGTGGGGGGGGGGGAGACAGAAGCCAGAGGGTGGCCCCCGGCTGTGCCTCAGGAGACCCTGCGGATTCAAGGGACCAAAAGCTGGGAAGGCATCGTCACCTCAGACACTCCTGCCCCAGATGCACCAGGATCTGAGGAGGAAACGCCACCAAAATGAGGGACCAGCCCACAGAGGAGCACGCTCTTCCAGGAACCGGGAGGGAGGGCCCGACATGCTTCCGTCTCTCAGCTGTGTGACCTCAAACAGGTCGCCTCACCCCGCTGAGCTTCCGTCCCTAATGACGAGGATCGTCTCTGTGGGGGTCACGCCTGTGGCCCTGCCCAGCTCCCCAGGCTGCTGGGACACTCATCAGGACGGCAAACACAGTCACTGGGGCACGGCCCTCGCTCGTCACCAAGGGACCCTTCCTGGCCCCACAGTGCAAGGGGCAGCAGAGCAGAGGCAACTCCGGGAGGTGATGGTGGGAAGAAGTAAAAAGCCCAAGACCAGGCCCCGCCTGCTCCCTCTGCCATGCCCACCCAAACCTCCCGCCTCCTCTGCTGGCTAGGAGTGGGCGTGGCAAAAAGGAGGAACGCTTCAAAGGTGACATTTGTCACCTCCCAGGACCCTGGGAGGCCAGCCAGAGGGACACACAACCATCTAAACGTCCCCCTTACAACCCAGCCTTGCCACGCCCAGCTGGACCCCTGCCTTGGTGAGCCTCATCCGTGCAGGCCGGCTGTCCAGTGCGAGGGTGAGGGTGCCTTCAGGCTCCAGAACCAGACCCGTCCCGCGTCAAGTCTCAGCTCCCCTCTTCAAGCTGTGAACTCCTGAGTAAGTTAGTTAAGCCCTCTGGGCCAGTTTCCTCCACCGTAAACAAGAATGACAATAGCAGCACCTCCTAGGGGTGATGAGAGGGTTGAGTTCATACACATAACGTGCTCCCTGAGCGAAGTGCCCGGCACAACGTAAGCATCCAGCAAGCGTGATGTTCACCAGATGTCAGCCACACAGAGGAAAGAGATGGCCTCGAACAGCAGTGAGCTCGCCCTCGCCGGAGACCGGCAAGCTGTGGGAAAGGCAGCTGCCTGGGTGATCTTCGAAGGGCTTCCCACTGTGAGCCCACAAAATCATGCCTGATGGACTTGTGCATACTGCACTTCCCCTTCCTGACGTGGCCAGAACAGGAGGAGACGGGAGAGGGCTACCAGGGTGGGCCGTGGGCAGGAACGAGGAGCGGGCGCAGAGAAGGCAGAGGCAGCAGCCGGCTCTGCTCCAGACCCTGCTCAGTCACCCATGGACGGAGTGACCTTGAGTTACCCCCCACACTCCGAGCCTCGCTTTTTGCAGCTGTGAAACAATGCTGTGGAACCAGGTGTTCTCCGAGGCTGTATTGAGCACAGTCATCAAACTCTGTGACCTAAGAAGGGAGTGGGGGGAAGTTCCCCCCCACTCTGGCCCTTGTGAGACTCCCTCTGTGTTCCTCAGTCCCCCTGTGCCTAGACCTGCCCCACAAGGTGGCCACGAAAGCCAGCGTCCCATCCACTGAGGCTGTGACCCACCCAGCAGAGTTCCCCTCGCCAAGCCCCACCGACACCTGGGAGGGGACAGGGTGTCCCTGGGCCCGAACCCAAGGGTGTAGACAGAGGAGAGATCCACCCACACCCCCAGTGAGCTCCAAAGGATCCTCCTCCAGCTCAGCAAGAGGTTTAAAAACCAAAAACCTGACCTGGATTCTGTGTGATCCAATTCCAGCCCTCGGGGACAGGAGTACGGGTGATGGTGGCAGGCCCCACTGGCCGGGAAGGTTCCCAGCTGTCTCGGCGGCTGGCAGAGCGGGAAGGAGTCCAGGGGTCGGATGCGACACTGTTCAGCATGTAACAAGTGAGTCACACACACCTGCTAGACCTGCTGGGCAGTAGGAGTTTTTCCAAAGCCCTTAAGAAATAAGTCGACTGAACAGAGCTTGGCGAGAATGGGGCTGGGCCCTAGGACCAGGAAGTTTGTAGGATGGAAAAGGAAGGAAGGAAGGAAAAATAAAAGTGGGGGCCTCTAAAGGCAGGGGCACACAGAAAGGCTTAGCACTGGAGCTGCCCACTGGCTCGGGAATGGCTACAGGGCCTAGGCACGAAGCAGGACTGGAAGTTCCCGTGGACTGGGACCACGAGGAGGTGGGAAAGCACACTGGCCTCGGAAAGTGTCAGGTTTGAACCCCTGCCCTCCGAGCCTGCTGCCCTCTGTGTCCACGGGAGCAGTCTCACTTAGTCAAGGTCCTCAGGAGAACCACAGACACAGTGGGGAAGGGTGTGGAGGCCCAGCTCCCCGGGGTAGGCAATCACCCTCGCTCTGATCGCAAGGACACCTGCTCAGGAAAGCAGAATACACACTCGGGACAGGGCTGCTTGATTTTTTTTTTAATTGATGAGATAGATAGATAGATAGATAGATAGATAGATAGATAGATCCACTTATTGGTGCTTTCATTGGTTGCTTCTTGTCTTGCCCGGACCAGGGATGGAACCACAGCCTTGGTGCATTGGGCCAGTGCTCTAACCAGCTGGCCAGGGCCCTGTGTGCACGCTTTTTATCAGTGTTGGTGGCCCCCCGATGTTAGCCAGACACCTGTCACGCTGATTAAGAGCACGACTATCTGGACATTAGGATCAAGTCATTTAACCACAAACACTTACCATGTGCCCCTGAGAACCCACGATGGGGGTCTCAAAGGTAGATCAGCCCCGCCCTCCAAACCCCCACAAACAGCGGTTTACACATGGATACCTGGACTTCACACCAAGCCTGGCCTGCGTTCCGGCTCCACTTTCTGCTGCGGGAAACCGCCAATCAAGCCAAGGTCCAGGGGTTGGCAGACTACGGCCCTCGGGCCAAACCCAACCCATCGTCTGTTTTTGTAAATAAAGTTTTACTGCAACACAGCCACATCCATTTGCTTATTGCCCGTGGCTGCTTCGGAGAGACAGAGCAGAACAGAGCAGTGACAGAAGCTGTGGGGTCTGCAAAGCCAAAATCATTTGCAGCCTGGCCTCACGGAGAAAGTGCGCTGGTCTCTGGCGATGCAAATGTAATGATGATGATGGCCTTGGATTTGTTTTACCTCACGTGTTTTTACCACTAAAAGCCTCTCTGGGCATAACATCATATGAGCAAAAGCCTCACAATGAGGTGTCTCCCTTTCTGCAGAAAGGGAAACTGAGGCTACTGAGAGCGAAGTGGCTTGCCCAAGGTCACACTGAGACTCTACAGCGGATGAATATTTTGAATGGAGGGCTGATGGAAACCAAAGCCTCTGGTTCTATGAGTTACCAAGTGAGCTCACAGGCCTGGGGCAGGCAGGGTTTAGCCAGCTCTGGTAGGAATGGCAGCTCCACACAGAGGGAGTCAGCCCACACCTGTCCCCCGCCTCCCCCATTCCCTCCTGGGAGGCTGTCCCAGTCAGAGTCCTGGCTCCTCCACCAGCCAGCTGTAAGGTGGGGAGATGAAGATTGCAGGAGAATGAAATGAGAAAGCACCTAGGTCCGTGTCAAGGGCAGGAGGCCTCTGTCATTGCTAAAGCTGCCTTGTCATCATTATTAGAGCATGAATGGTGAGCAAAGAGGCAGGGAGGTGGAGAAGTGGCCCTCCACCCTCAGCAGTAAGAGCTGGGTGAGCTCTCCCTTTAAGAGGGCTTGGCCCAAGCTGGGAGGGATGCTTCCTCGTTCCAGTTCAGGGGCCTTGAAAGGAGGGATATTTCCATGACTGCCTCCTGCCCTCACCCCAGCTTAGTCCCTTAACCATGCCCAGGGGAGAGGCTGCCACTGTTGGGAGGCGGCACCCTTGTTCCCAGAGTCCCACACCAAAGAGCCACTGCCTTGCCTATGCCACCAGCTCTGAGGGACCGGCCTGGGCCTTCCACTCCCAGAAGCAGCAGCAGCAGCGAAGGTCATGGCGGGAGCGTGGGAGGGGCCAGTCAGCCTGGGTCTTTTCCCTGGGACCCCTGGGCCAGACTGCCACCTTCCCAAATGGTATAAAGGTCTCCGGAACTTCTTCTCCTGCTCTCTGGGGGGTCTCCTCTTGGCCTTTCTCTCCCTCACCCCCACCCTCAAGGTCAGAGGGCAGTGGAGGGGCTGCATATTCATTGAGAAGGAGCCAGAAAAAATTTGAAAAAATCAAATCCACTTCCATGTCTTGTTCGCAAACTATTGGTCACTCTGAGAGGTTAGGGGAGCTTGTGCTTCCCATACAACGACTGCCAACGGCAAATGGAACAGGAAGTGAGGAGGCCCGGTTCTTGAGTTTGGGGGCCTCTACACTGGCTCCAAGCTCCTAAGCCACGTGCTGCAGCCTGGGGAGTGTGAACAGCCAAGGGACAAGGGACATACTGGCCACTGTGGACACAGAGCTGGGGCTCTCCCCAAGACCCATCATCCTCATGCAGCTTTTGCACCCAAGGTTGAGGCCAGAGGCCCTTTCCAGGTGTGCCTGCCAATGCCTCTTGGAGACAGAGACCATTGATTCTCATTTGTCATGAGACAAGCTTCTGGACTAGACCTTGACACCAGTGACTGCCGGCCTCTGTCGCACGGCACTCCCGTCCCCTGTGCTGGCTCCGACGGAAAGCTTCGACCCCAGGTGCCTCGACATGCCCCACTGGTCACTCCTACTGCTTCCTCCCAGCCCTCCAGCCCGGCGGCTGTGAGCGCTCCCTGCCAGAGCTTAACGACACGGACGAGACCAGCGGCGCTGCTCGAGCCCAGCCAGCACTGCACGGGCAAGGCCTGGGATCACAGCAGAGACGGATGGAACAGACCGGGGTTAAGTCACTTGACCCCTTGACCTTGGCATGGGCATCTGTCAAGTGGGGATAATGACACTCAATTCTGAGGGCCGTTGTGGAGAGTGAATGGGCTTGCTTACATAAAGCATTCATTTACATATGTGGCCTTAGCAGACCATGTTGATCTGTGCGTGACTTCATTACAGTATCCTAGAAAAACCTTCAGATTCAGAGAGGGCGTTAACCTACAAATAAAAGGCCAAAGCGGCAACTAAGCGTTCACGTGAGATCCAAGATAACAGCCACCCAGAGAAGCGCTGGTTCAGGCAGAGACCCAAGGAGCGTCCTGACCACAAGGCGGAGGCAGAAGGATCGGTGAGAAGGGGAAGGCAAACACACAAATGGGAGGAAGGAACTTCTATGGATGCAGACAAGCTATCATAGGAGAAAAGCTCCAAAGGCGACATTTGTGCCCCCCAGGACCCTGGGAGGCCATTACATTCTCATCTAAATGTCCCCCTTACAACCCAGCCTTGCCACACCACCCCCAGACCCCCACCCTGGTGAGCCTCGTAGTCTCTCGGCAGCTGCCAGTCCTCCGGGACATAAACTATTATCGTGCCCATACCGCATATAAAGAAACTGAGGCTCGGAGAGGGTAAGCAATTGGAACATGACCATTGAACTTAAGTGGCTGTATTGATAAACTATTTCTGCATAACAAAGAAACCCAAACTTAGTGGCTTAAAGCAATAAGCATCTAATATAGTTCACGATCATCTGTTCTTCTGGCTGGGGCCTAACTAAGCTGATCTCACCTGGGTCTGGCTTGCTCCTCAGTCAGCTGGTCTAGGATGGCCTTGTTTGGGATCCTTTCCTGCACATGGCCTCTCATCCCCCAGCACTCTCACACAAACTCACACCACATGACAGCTGTGAAGGTCTGAGAGGGAATGTGTATGCAGGCAAGGCCTCGGAGACCCTGGCTTGGAAGTCACAAGTCCTCGCTTCCACCACGTTCCACTGGTCAAAGCAAGAATGGAAAAGCACTCCACACCGGGGGAAACACAGCAGGGCGGCCGTTTCCGTCACTTATATGGTGCTGGGGCCAGGATTCGAACGCAGGCCCATCACTCTTACGGCATCCTGTCCCCAGTTACAGCTCGAGCCACCCCTTCTCTCCAGGTTTGGTATTGAACTGGGGCCTCTTCCCTCTCCAGCTCAGGCCCTTAAACAGTGTCCTGATGTTACCCCACGAAGAGGATCAGAGGCACAACTTCTTTGCGTCTATGTGCCTGGCAGCCTGCATATTTATCAGACTCCTATTGTGTCTATCTTCTGCCCAGCTCAGGGCCATCGTGGAAATGTAATCGGCAGCACAAACAGCTGGAGCACACTCAAGACACTGCAGAAACAGCCCTGGCTGGCATGGCTCAGTGGATTGAGCCCTGGATGTGAACCAAAGGGTCACCAGTTCATTTCCCAGTCAGGGCACACGCCTGGGTTGCAGGCCAGGTCCCCAGTGGGGGGCGCTCAAGCAGCAGCCATGCAATGATGCTTCTCTCCCTCTCTTTCTCCCTCCCGTCCCCTCTCTAAAAGATAATAAATAAAATCTAAAAAAAAAAGTTGGAGGGGGCACTGAAGCCAATGGCTTGGAGGGGACCCAATTTCCAAGAGGCCAGTGATGGGCATAATCGGTCATTGCCAGCTACAGTGCTGTCCTTACAGAATGTTGCCACCGAAATCAGTAGTCAGACTCAGTGGCAGCTCAAGAGGGACCACAAGGAGACGGGGATCTCCAGGAGGAGTCTGTGTGGTGCATGGCGCCCCCTGGTGGGTGTGCTGACCACTACTGTCAGAAGAGGTTTCAAGCCGGGCTCTCCACCCAGATTCTCAGGCCCTCTCCTCCACCCCAGGGGAAGGCTCTGAGTCACCTGGTCTTGCAGATGTGGATCTTGAACAAGTTGCTCCACCTCCTGGAGCCCCATTTTCTTACCTGTACATTGGGGCAATGACCTCTCACCATTGCCATGAGGAATCAGTGAAGTCACATCCGCAAAGGGCTGGTGCCTCGTGGGTGTGCCAGGAGCGAGGACAGCAGCTCTACCTCTTCACTCAGACAAGGGAACACGAACACCAGGTGGCAGGAAGCTCAAGGTCAAGCCCACCACTAGTGTCAAGGCGCTGGCCCAGAAAATATAATCTTACATCGTTGAACTGAAAATTACACAGAAGCCCACTTGGCTTCTAACATTACTAACCACAGCGAAAGTGAACCAGCAGTAACTCACAACACGCTCAGTCCTCCCAGCATCGCTACGAGGAAGCTGAGGTTCAGAGAGCTCCAGTCGCTTGCCCAATGTCACACTGCTGGTAGGAAGTAGAGTCAAGGTCAAAGCTGGATCATCGGGCCCCAAAATGTGGGCCTCTCCCCTCATCCAACTCCACTGGACGGAGGGGCTTTGCCAGCCTGCCTGAGGGGGCAGGGGAGACAGGGCTTTTTGTCCCAGTATGAGGATGGAGAAACTGGCAGTCCAAGCTCCATTCTCTGATCCCTGACCCCTGACCCCTGACCCTGAGTTTGGCTATAGGCCGACCCAGCCCCTCTTCTCCCCCTCAGAAAGCAGTCTCGGATTCTGTGAGGTGGGCATAGGGCCATCCTGGGGGGCACCCCAGACTCTCACTCCTGCCCTGAGCTGCAGCCAGGTTCAAGAAAGCCAAGCTTCCAAATGCTACCTGGTACCCCAGCTCAGGGCAAAAGTCCCCACCAACTCTTCTCAAGAAAAGTTGGGACACCCATCCCGCCCCCACCAGGAGCAATAGTTCTGGGGGGCAGGGGGAGCCCAGGAACACAGGGTGGAGCAGCCCCGAGTCCAGGCTTGTAATCCATCGGGATGTGACAGGTGACGATCAGAGCTGGGTCCCTGTCATCTCATCAAGGAATGAGAGTGAAAGGACATGATCACATAGCACAGACCGTGTGCCTGCCAATTCCCAATGTCTTACATATATTAACTCACTTAATTTTCACAGCAGCGCCATGTCAATGCAAGAAACGTTCAAACCTGGGAGAATTTTTATGAGTTTATTTGAGCCAAAGTGACGACAATTGCCGGGAAGCAAGATCTCAAGGGACTGAGGAAATACGCCAGAAAGTGGCAGTTTTACAGCTTATTTTATACATCAGAACAAGGGAGTTACATGAAATTCATTGGTGATAGATTAGGAAGGCAGGAGAGAGCAAAGAGGGAGAAATCGCTGGGATGGGATAAAAAGTTAAACAAATAGACACACACTTCTTTTACATACGGGGGTACAGGACAGTCAACAATTAGCATGACAGGTTCAGTTAAGGTAAATATTGACCTTTTTCAGGGAAAAATACTGGCCTAGGACATGATTGCCTGCCCTGACCTGCTTTTAGTTAGAAAGTGTTCATTTCAGACCATCCTGTGTGGTTACTTTGGTCTCTGAGTTTGTAAGGCCGGCCTCCCCTGAGCTTATCAGCTTCAGTATGGGGCCCCTTTTGCGTCCACGCCTGTGAGGAGTTCAAGTTATCTCCACTTTACAGATGAGGAAACTGAGGCACAAGGAGGTGAAATCCACTGGTTACATGAAATGGTCTCCCAGCCAGTGAGTGGTGGACACGTCCCTCCTGAGCCTGGCTGGACCACACACTTCACTTGATCACTTTATTAAATACATACAGACCCCAAGCCCTGGCTGGTGTGGTTTAGTGGGTTGAGTGCCAGCCTGTGAACTGAAAGGTCACCCGTTCAGTTCCCGGTCAGGGCGCATGCCTGAGTTGCGGGCCAGGTCCCTGACTGGGGGCGTGTGAGAGGTAACCAACTAGTGTATCTCTCATGCATCGATATTTCTCTCCCTCTCTTTCTCCCTCCCTTCCTGTCTCTCTAAGATAAATAAAATATTTTTTAAAAAATACTAACTCCAAGAGACATTATTATAGCCGATTTGTAGAAGAGAAAAATCAAGTCCCAAAGCCCAAAATCATGCAGTTAGAAATGTCTGGGTGGGCCTGAGTCATTCCACACTGAGTCACCTTAACCACAGGTGACCTGGTTCTCAAAGAACAAGGGAAGCCTCACCTTTGCCCCTGGCCTCCTGAGAACAGGAAATTCTGGGCTGCTCACCCAAAGTTAAAAGAAACCAGCCTGGCAGAATTGTGGTGCTGAGGCGCCCTCTGCTGGCTGCAGTAAAAAAATAACACCAAGAGAACTGGGGATGCTGAGGTGGGTAAGGCATCCTCCCTGCCTTGACCGGCTCACACTCCCCTCACCGGGAGGCTTCCTGGAGGAGGTGAAATGTAGTGAGCGATGGGTATTCTGATTCAGGCATTCAATTCCCTGAGGATAAAACAATTTAGGTTGAATTGGCAGGGGTAACTGGCATGGGCCACCCTACCTGTGATAAGCCAAAAATATTGTCTGACTGCACCTTAAAGAATGAGAAGGCACAGTGGGGCCAGAAAGGCAAGAAGACCCACCTGTGTACAGGTGCATAAGGAGAGAAGAGGAAGTCCCAGGTCAGGTGCAGGAGGGTGGAAGAAGGGTGGGGAACTGGGCTGAGCGGAGGAACTGAAGCCACAGCTTCCCAGCAGACTCAGCAGCGAAGGTGGAGAAGAGGCAGTGCTGGGCTGGAGCCAGGATAGCGGGTGGCATCTGGCCACCTGGGGGCACATCAGACGAGCCGAGTATCGAACAAGTCCCTCCAGGTAAGGCTAATATCTGAGCGCCGCCGTGTAAGCAATGCCTGAGGGTCCTGTTCTCCAATTCAGACTTCAATTCCCAGCTGTGCCTCTAACTCCCTTCATAACCCACGTGGGCCCCAGAGAACCGGCTGGTCTGAGTCCTGAGACTCCACATGGCTTCCTTCATGGTTTTTGGGGGCCCCTGGAACACGCCGACATGTGCTGCACAGCATCGGGGCACTCAGAAGTTCACCAACATCCTTTCAACAAGTGCTAGCAGCATCTCCTTTCTAAAGGTGAGGACCCTGAGGTCCAGGGAGGTGAAGGATCTTGGCCTAGGGTCGCATAGTGAGGACTGGGCCCAGCAGCAGGTTTCGGGAACACAGGCCTACCCACTGCACCCGCTGCCTGGCCTCGAACTGGACCCACTGCATTATCTTTGCAAGCTCTTCCCTCTCCTGCTCCTGGTTTCCTTGTCCTGAAAATAACAGTGTGTCAGAAAGATCTCAAGCCCACTTGCAGTTCTAAAAATAATGTAATTCCTTTGCCTGGGACCCAGCCGTGCAGGGGACAGGTGGCGGCAGTTGTTTAGTCTGGGCCTCCCTGAGAAGGTGACCTCTGAGCAGAGACCTGAGCAAGAGGAGGGTGCTGACGAGTCGGGGTTATCTGGGGACAGCACATTCCAGGCAGATGGGACAGCAGGGGCAAAAGCTCTGAGGAGAGAAGTTTAGCTTGCTCGAGGGACAGCAAGGAGGCCTGGTGGCTGGAACAGAGTGAGCAGGGGGAAGGGAAAGGCAGAGGGCGCGAGAGTAGAGAAAGACTCTGAGGTGCAGTGGGTGTCCCGACTGGCTTGCCCACCTTCACCTTTCACTGTCTTTACGTTAACTTATGCTTTGGAAATTGTAGAAAACTGAGGGTGATGCGGATAGTTCTTACACTGACACGTAAACTGTGTCCTGTGAATGAAATTGACCTAAAGGTTCACCCACATAGAGCCTGGCCCATGAGAGCAACTGGGGCCGCATTCAACCAGAGTCAGGGATTGGACTGCTGGAGCGGAGGAAAGGAAGGAGAAAGGGAGGGA